>WOFM01000387.1:0-46775 GCA_011428145.1 Ericerus pela
AAGACTTACCGTTGTTTTCATCAAATTTCACTTTTATTTTATCGATTTAAAACTTTCAACTTTTTCAGGATAGTTACTTTAATAACTGAATCGAACTTTTCATTCACAAATTTTTCACTTTTCCTACCACTTTGCGTGGAGGTATCACACGGCACTAAGCCTTTTCACTTTGCGTGAAACACGAACTTTTAATTTTTAACAAATTACACGATTATCACATTTTAATTACCGCACTTATTTTTCTGATCCGCAGCTCTGCTAACATATTGAGGTGAGTTCTGATCACTTTACACAGAAAAGATAAGCACAGACTTCCATCTTAGAAAAGATTTATTATCGACGTTAGTACAACGACTGACAAACGGAGAACATTCTCCATCGAGCAGTGGCGGAAAGAATATTATGTTGGGGATCAGTGTCGCCACATGTAAAATGAATAAATGTAATAACATGTTACATACAATGTTAGTCAATGTAGAGTTATGTGTTCGTGAGGAAGTGAGGGAATCATATCCCAACAAATTTTTTATCTATAATGATACGGTGAACCGTAAATACTTTTTTCCAACATATACGTCATGAACTCATAATCTATTCCATAATTGTTTATTATTCTATTCTACAATTAGAATGTTTCAGTTTGTTTTTTTATTTTTTTTAATATTTTTAATATTTTTCAGTTTCTTTATCATGCGTATTAGTTTCTTCACATTGACTTCTAATTGAAAACGAAAGCCCAGATTGATGTATAATACCTTCAAAATGTTTAAAATCACCCAATAAAACGCCACTTATTTCATTCTCATTTTACAGAATTCATTTTTAAACATGATCACTGAAACTCATCATTGAAATAAAATTGGAATGATAACCGATAAGAATGATCATCCTTTTAAGAAAGATTGAAGAGTCAAATGAAGAATCAAACAAAAGAATCAAATAGGAGCATACTCAATTATCAATGTTGTTCAAACTGTGTGAATATATCACATCCCTTCGACTAGAGGCTTCGAGGATATATATATGATAGAGATGACAAGGAACAGTTTTAACATGAGCTCTGTTTGATAGGACTACACCTTTGACTATATAAATTATGGACTGCTAGAACTGATAAAATCTTGAAGCCGAACTCTGCAGGCGTTACTTTTTGAAAAAGGTACTTTGTGTGAAAACTGAATTTGTATCAGGTAGAATATTGTGAATTTTATATTTAGACCTAATTATTTTGTTCTGTAATTCTTACTTTTTTTTTATACAGAACGTTTTAATGCAAATAAGTGCTAAATCATCAAAGTCCAATTCCAGCTGATCAAGAAGAGAAGAAAAAGTCGATAGAAAACGTAATCACCGGCGAAAAAAATAAAGGATAAGTCAAAAATTTAGCTTAATTAATAATTGTTTTGTGTATTGGTGTCCAAAAAGTTCTCTCAAAATTCATAAATTTTCATGTTTTAATACATATTTTGGCATATTTTCGTGTTAATTCGGTAACAATAAATTTGGAAAGTTGAAACTTGAAAATATTTGGGTATTCCTTTTCAACTTTATCTGGTGTGCCTTAAATTGCATAAACGAGAAATCTTTTGTTGAAATTATTATATAGAATACAACAATAGAAAATTTAGTGACATAAATCCTAATCTTGGTGACAAATATTTTCATGTCAATGTATAATGGTGTTGCATTCAATGGTTGAATGATAACGAATAATTCTTTGAGTATTAATCTTTTTTAAATAATAAGATAAAATATAATTGACCGAACATTTAATTTGATGTTTAAATTTTGATTGACAGATTTTATTATTTGTTTTGGAACATTATTTCCAATATTGACTGATCAACTTTGAGTAATTTTGGCAATAGAATTCAATCAACGTTGAACAGTCATTTCATTGAAACAACAGCGAAGAGATCATTTCATCGTCAACAAGAAGTAATATAATAGAAATTATTTTATAATATTTATTGATAATTGAATGTTATATATTGATACATTGATTTGCATTCCTTATCGAGTGGTTGAGACCGGGTTTAGCATTATCGTGCGTTTAAGACCATGATACCTTATAATCTTAAGTTCTTGTGTTTCTGAGGTAGGGTCTGAATCCTCATTTTCAATTTCTAAAATTTATTAAAGACAATGTCACGTTTTGATACGAAAAAAGTTTTTGATGGGAGGAATTATGATGTGTGGAGAACCACGCTGGTATCGACTTTATATGCAGAGGGACTATATCCCATCATGCACGATATCAAAACCGAAGTATTATTTCTAGGCCTTGAATTAAACATTTTTTTAAATCCGGATCCTGGAAATGCAAGTCCAGCAAACCAAATGTCCTATTTCCAAAATCAAGAGAAGGGAAAAGCACTAATATATCAAGGATTGAATAATGAACTAATTGAACATGTAAAAGACCTACGATAAATAAATCAAATATTAAAAGTACTAGATGAAAGATATAAAAGCTGTACTCAGGTCACATATATTAACGCAAACCAACCTTTCAAAAACTTAAATATGATAATGAGGGAAATATGCGTAGTTATTTAGACCTTTTTTCTCGATTAGCACAAAAAATAAGAAATTGTGGGAAACCTTTAGACAAACAGGAGGAAATAGAACAATTGTTAATATCCTTAAATATGGATTACAATATGACAAGGCTGGAGTTTAATACATTGAGTCAGGACCAAAAAACAATAGAAACACTCCATGCCATGTTAATAGAAAGATCAGATAGACTATATGACGAGAAAAAGTCAAAATTTAATAATAACAAATTTCGTAATTTCAACCAAAATAATAAAAGCCAAAAATTTCAATATAGTGGAAATTACAATAAATTTAATAATAATAGAAATCAATACCACAGTCAAAATATAGATCAGGGGAAAATAACATATAATAATAATCAACAACATGAAATGTCTCTAGCTAATAATAATAAATATGAAAATAAAAAATATAATAATAACCAAAACTAAAATACTTTGCCAAATTCGAATATTATAATATGCTTTAAGTGTCATGGCAAGGGACACATTGCGAAGGTCTGTCCATCAAATAAAGAGGGTCTAAAACCTCAAGATAAATTAGATGGTCCTGCACAAAATACACGATACGGACAAAATAATGCAAATAATAATAATAATAAAAATAAAAAAGAAAATGATGTTCAATGGTCTATGATGCTAAGGTACAAAAACTCTGAATCAGAAATAAGTAAACAGGACAATAATTTAATAAAATTAATCACATCAAAGGATAATAGACAAGAGCCATCTTCGGACTATGTACCCCTCACCAAACACATAATACTAGATGGTGATGCTGTGGCACATGTGATATCGGACTTGTTGAAATTATCCAATCCCATTATGTTAGATAAACCGATAGAACTGGAATGTGCAATCCAGGACACCTTATTAATTGCCATACATATTGGCACAATGTTTATAAAAGTAGAAAACTCAGATAGGAAACAAACTGTAATAAGACTAATGAATGTACATTACGTACCTTCTTTAAACATTGACCTTCTATCAGGGATCAAAATTACTGAAAATAGAACGCTTGGTATCGACCAAAATTTTTCTGTAGTGCACATATACATCTGGGGGATGGATGAAGTAATTTTTTCAGCCCCTGAAATAAGAGGTGTATAGGTGGTGAAGTACAAAAGTGTATCAGAAACAACCGTCAATGTCATAGAACCACAAAACAAATTAAACAAAATATGTCCATATAATAATAAATCAAATAAATTAGCATGTATGCCCAACATAAAATCTGAAGACGAATGGATGGAATATGAAATAGAAGAGGAGGTAATAGAGGAAACTCAGGAGGAGAACGAAGGGAATTAAGATAACAAGGACAACAACATTAAAAATAAATCTAATAATAATAATAATAATAACATAGAAAATGAAAAATCACAAAAACCCTAAAAATTTAGATGATACAAATGAAAACATAAATTCACAAAAACATGAAATATATGAAGAAGAATGTGAAACGAATGAAGAAATAGGATCTAATAATAATAATAATAATAATAACAATGATATAATAAATAAAGATAATATAACAAGTGACAAAAAGGAGCCTAATGAAAGAACAGACAATATAAAAACAGATAAAAAATTAATATGGCATAGAAGATTGGGGCATTTGTCAGGAAAAAACTTAAAATTCTTAGCAAAGGTCTCAAGAGGTATTCCTCCAGGAATTACTTTTCGTGATGATGAGTTCAGTCTTTGTGAGGTCTGTTTAAAAGCTAACTCTAGAAGATTAGGACACAATGGAACTCGCACACGACCAGAGAGAAAACTTGAGCTTGTTTCATCAGACACAATGGGTCCTTTTTCACAAGGAATATATGGTGAGAAATATGTTTTAATATTTGTGGACCATGCCACAAAATATACTTTCGTCTCCACTATCGAAAAGAAATCCATGGTCTCCGAGGAATTCAAAAAATTATATTTAAAATTAAAATCAAAATTCCTGGATCATCCCATAGCTACCCTACGATGTGATAACGCTAGGGAATACTTAGATTCAAATATGAAGTCTTTTTGTGAGAATAACGGCATAAACCTTGAGCCAGTTGTCCCATATTCTTCAGAATTGAATGCTATTGCCAAAAGGCAAAATCAGACAATAATAGCAAGGGTTAGGGCTACGCTGTTTGATTCGAACCTAGACTTCAGATTTTGGTCTCTGGCTGTTGTGACGGCAGTTTACATAAGAAACAGAAGCCCAACTAGGGCAAACCCCAAAAATAAAATCCCATTTGAGATGTTTTACGGCACAAAGCCGGACATATCAAATATGAGAGTTTTTGGATCTCTCGCCCACAGGCACATCCCTATAGAAGTCCGTCAGCAACAAGCCACAAGAAATAAAAGAAAAAGTGCCACAACAGAACATCCTAAATTAACTCAACAATTCGATAAAGGAATTTTTGTAGGTCATACCAATAGTGGGTATTCCATCAGGGACCCATTGATGGACAAATCGCATGTCACTTGCGATGTCAGGTTTGAAAAAACAAAAGACATAACAGAAATAAATAACACACATAATAATAATGATATAAATAAACAAAATATAGAATATGAACCATACTATAGATACTCCTGTATTACTAAACATATTAAAACCACGATGCAAATAATATATCGAGGATTATTTCCCTCAAAAATGGGAAGACGTTGAATCTAATCCTTGTAGGGAACAATGGCTTCAAGCCATAAAAGATGAGCTGAATGCATTGTCTGATATGGGCGTTTGGGAAGTTGTCCCTAAGGAAAGGAATGTGAGGTTAGTAGATACTAAGTGGTGTTTTACCACGAAACCCAATAACCTAGGGGTCCATATCCCAAAGGCTAGGCTTGTTGCACGAGGTTTTAAAGATCTCACTCATTATTCATTGACTGAAACATACGCCCTGGTAATCCAATACTGGTTAATAAGATGGATTTTGTCAGTTACCAATAAGTATGGTTTAAATCTTATACAATTTGATATCAAAACAGCATTCCTTAATTTACAAATAACATATCCAATATTTTTATTTTCTACAAAAGGCTGCCAAATAGGCGATAATAAATGCCTAAAACTCATAAAATCAATATATGGTCTTAAAACCTGGTTGAAAAGCTGGACGATCTATTGAACTCTAGAGTAGTTCAAGCTGGTTTCACCCAGTCCAAAATTGATCGGTGCTTGTATACCAAACAAGATGGCACAGGTGCAATGACATTCTTAATAATCTATGTGGATGATATGCTGTTAGCAAGTAACCACAACGATTGGACACAAGACCTCATAAACACCCTTAATAAACATTTCACAGTAAAAATAGACCCACCTTTTTCGTTGGATTTGAAATAAATCGTAACATACCATAAAAACAAGTCATTCTAACCCAACACAGATATATAGACAAGATTTTCCGAAAGTTCGGAATGACTGATAGTAAACCCATTCCACACCTAAGGAGACTGGGTTAAAATTAAACAAACCTACTAACGGAACTGACGATACCAAATTTTGGGCTATGATTGAGAATCTGTTATATGTAGCAAGACTGACCCGCCCGGACATTGCATTCGCTGTCAATTACTTATCTCGTTTCCAAACGTCTTCAAATAATGAAATAAAGAATTATGTTTGTCATATCATCAGATACCTAAAGACAACACGTGATTTTTCATTAGTTTTCTATTCCAATCAAACTCAAATTAAGGCATTTGTCGATGCGTTGTATGCACCCGGCGTAGACGATTCATCAATTGATATAAATAACTTGGAGAAAGGGTGCTCCACATCAGGGTTCATGATATTTGTTAACGGAGACTTGCTAAATTGGGCCATTCATCGGCAACATACAGTTGCAACTTCGTCAACTGCAGCTGAACTAATTGCATTGAATGATGCACTTGGTGATATATATGTGGTCTGGAGACTGATGGAAAGCATCTTTTCTGTAACTGACCCAGTGTAAATATGCGTCCCACATTGCATCTGGGGGAGGCCAGAAGTGATCCAGGTCTCTTGCAATCAAATGCTATACTCTGTTGGAAGCTTTCCAACAAAAATTAGTTACTTTTAATAACATTAGGTCTACCGATCAAGTGGCGGGCATGTTAATGAAAGCCCTTGATTAGAAAACTTATCAGAATATTGTCACGAGAATCCTCCGAACAAGTCAACTTTTTGGCTAATTGTTTTCATTGACACAACCTTTCAAAATTTTCGATGATTGGTTTTGGACTGTGGATGGGTGTTGGTCATTTACCGCCTATTGTAAACCGAGTGGTCCATAAATTTTGTTTTCACAACTTCACATCACACACAATTTCAACAGGTTCCCCGTTGCTGCTCTGTCTTTCTTACTGACATCAGCATCCCCTATATATATCCCACTGATTCCAATAATAGTACATTTATCTAAACCAACACAATTAACTTTAATTATATATAAATACTTATATTTTCTTGTATAGCTGACAATGAGGAGAAATTGATCTCTTCGACATTCATAATAATTTAATATTACACATTATATCAAATAAGTTTTGACAATAAAACAGAAGGTTAAAAATATACCTAATGTTAACCATAATACATTTCACAAAATAAATTTATTCACTGTACACGTATCTGCATATTTTAAATTACTAGTCAATGACAACATTTTAATTTTATTTGAATTTTTTTTTTTAGCATTTTTGCAATTTCATAATTTATGTTTGTGTAATAATCTTGACTGCTATTGCTTATTTTATTTTTCAAGGTTTTGCAATATTGTACCGCATTTAATATGTTCGTTCGTCCATTTTGAATCGCAGGGGGGTGTTGGAATACGATTCCCTTACTCCCTCACAAACTCATTTATCATCATCATCATCATCACATTATATATACTATATGTGAAGAAATAGGAATTATCAACGGATTGAACTGTACAAAAATATTGACAAAAGACTTTAATTGACTGAAGACATCGAACGAAGACTAGACACACATTACGAACACATAAATAAAATAGAAAATATTCACTTTCACGAACTTTTATTTGCACATAAAAATGGTGGAGATGTTAATTCATCAACGTTTGTTGAGCGACAAGAGGCACACAAAATATATTATCACAGTTGGGTTTCAATCGTAAAATCACAGATTACAAATAATATAAAAACAGTGTTACCACAACAAATGATATGTGAGAATAATAGGCTAACGTATAATATAATTTGCTATCATTCTCACACACCTCCTCAAATTATAATTATACGCTTTGTCAATATAAAACAAATTACTAAATTAACAACATAAAACAATAAATTGGTCATTACACAAAAAATGACAAAAGTCAACAATAATAAAATTACAACGTAAAAGAATTTTAACATATATGGTAAACGAGTACAAAAAGTTACAATAATTTTAACATCTCGCAAAATGTAACAAATTTGGGCCTCGGGCAGCCCTTTGTGAAAACGTCACCCAACTGTCGCGAAGTTGGTACGTACGAATATTTAAAGTCTAAATTTACATGATCGCATACAAAACGGTACTTTACATCTACGTGCTTGGACCTGCGAGTATTCCATTTACCCGAATGCAGGAGTGCCAAACAACTCTGATTATCCTCATAAATTGTGGCTTTGTCTTTTATTTGAATGCAAAAATCATTTAACAAATATTTAAATCAAATAGATTCAGTAGTGGCATCGCATATGGCAATCAGCTCACTCTCAATGCTAGACAACGCTACAGCTGGCTGCTTTTTGCTGGACCAGGACACCAGTGAGCCATAGACAAAGACACAATATCCAGAGATTGACCACCTCGTAGTTACACAGTTGCCCCAATCGGCATCAGAATATGTTTCTAAAATATTATTATTATTATTGTGTTCATTTTTAAATGTTAGTTTCTTGTCTTTTGTGATTACTAAATATTTAAGAACCCTGAGTAAATACCTAAAATGTTCGTCAGTAGCATAGCTGGAGAATTGGCTAAAGTACGATATTGCAAAGCAAATATCTGGCTGTGATCCTTGCATTAGGTACATTAGACATTTCACGAGCTGTTGATAGTCATTATTCAATACACTATCACACGCATTGAGATCCCTGTCCAATTGAAGTTTTGGGTCAATAGGTGTGTAGGTTGGTGCACAATTTTCAACATCTAAACGTTTTGCAACAGTCTCAATGAGATTTCTCTGCTCAATCTCCAGAATGCTTTCATAACGATTATGATTAATGTTTAATCCTAGATATTTATTAATTTTTCCCAGGTCTTTACATTTAAATCTTTTATTAATTTCCTTTTTGAAAAATGTGATTAGTGTTTCATTATTAGAACTTATTATGACATCATCAATGTATGTGAGTAAATATGTTATAGAGTTATTATTTTCATTTGTGAATGTGTACAAGCAGTCATCAGCCTTACTCTGCACGAAGCCAAGAGAGACAAGGAATTTGTTGAACAATTTGTTCCACACCTTAGGCGACTGCTTCAGACCATAAATTGACCTATTCAATTTTAGTACATTATTGTGTTTATTTATTTGTGTTTCTATCCCTTCTGGTATCTCAAGATATACATCTTCCGACAAAATACCATTCAGAAAGGCACTACATATGTCTATCTGTTCAATATAAAATTTTAATTTATTGCTAATCGCCAATAGTGCCCTAACAGTCAAAAGTTTCGCCACCAGTGCATAAACTTCATCAAAGTTGAAGCCTTTATTTGTCAGACATCTATTTAATATATAGGCAGAGCACAATATGGCTTCTGACCAATAGATCTTGTCAAGACAACTCTCAAACAACATTGTTCTTGCCCTTTCACAAAGTGTCCTGTTCGTCCTCTCAGCCTTCCCATTCTGCTGGGGACAGCCACCAACTGTAGGTTCAAAAACTATTCCCTTATCAGCACAATATGACTGGAAGGTAGTGTTTGTGTATTCTGTGCCACGATCACAGCGGAGTCTGTTTACATTATATCCAAATTTGTTTGAGACCATTTCATGATATTCCCTAAATTTTGTAGACGCTTCTGTTTTACTTGTCAGGAGGTACACACAACAGAAATTGGAATAATCATCTATAAATGTCATGAAATATTTCGCTCCTTTATATGAAGGAGGGTTTATAGGACCACAGAGGTCAGTATGCACCAATTCAAGAGGCCTTTCAGTTTTCCTATAATGTCTTAAGAACGGTTTTCGTCTTTGTTTCCCCATAACACAGGGCTCACACAACAATCTGCAGTTGGAATCAACTTTTGGTATTAAACCTCTGTTTGACAACAACTTAACATCATTAATATTCAAATGAGCAAGAGGTCTGTGCCACACAGACAGTGGACTTGATTCATCCTCCAACGTCAGATTGCACGATTGACTTGGTATTTTCAAAAAATCAATCGTATACAAATCTGAATCCACGCTAATACCAGTTGTTACAATTTTTCCACTGCAGCGTTGGATGACCTCAACTGATTCCTCTCTAAAAAGAGTATCAAAACCCGACTTGCTCATTCGTTTTACTGAAAGCAGATTTTGTGGCAGCTCCCGAGCATACCTTACATTTTTTAATTCGATAATAGTCCCATTTAAAAGTTTTAATTTTACTGTACCAACAGACATGACGGAAAGCGAGACTCCCTTTTTTGGTACACAAATATTATGAGGTTTAATTAATTCAATGTATTCACTGAACAGGTTAATATCATTAATAATATGAATTGTGCATCCACTATCGACAACAAATGTGGTTCGAGGGATTAAATTTTCATCTTTATTATTATCAAAATCATGAATTTTATTACTATTATTATTAACTGTGAAACTAAAGCCCACTTCAGAGCATTCATCAATAACATTATTATTATCATTGCACATCTGTGCAGAATTCTTATTAGTATTATTACTATGATCATTAGATCGATTAACATTACTGTGATTATGATATTCATGATTATTATTTCTATTTTTGACAAAACAATTACGAGCTATATGCCCAATTTTGTTGCAGAAATGACTTATGACATTTGACTGACCATTATCATTACTACAATTACGACCATTTCCATTAAAATTATTATTAATTTGTGTACCTAAATTGTGATTATTATTACTAAAATTTTGACCTTCAATATTAGAAGACGAATTGTGAAAATTATTATTATTATTACTGTGAGATCTACCTCGATTAAAAACACGATTATTATTACGATTTTGCGACCGACCACTATTGAAACGACTATTAAAATTACCAGAATTATGACCTACATTGTTAGGTTTGCCAAAAAACAGATTCTCCTCACCAGCAACAGGTACTGATGAAGGTTTTAGAGACACCGAAACAAAATTTGGCAGGCAGCGATCTCAGCAACACCAGGATAAACTGCTTCGTGGTTGTCAGGTCTCCCAATTCAGTTAAGTGACGACATCGAGCATGAAAATCAAGTAGGTACTTCTGCAAATCAGCACCAAAAACATACCTTTTAGCATACAAATCCCCTCGTAGATCCATCAGTGTCTGGTCATTTCCATTTTCAATCAAATTAGTTAGCACTTGGAACATTTCTTTCGCCATCGTGTACGTTTGAATCATCTCCACGTACTCGTCAGTCACATTATTTGCAATCAGGAACATCGCCTTAGAATTTGCCTTCGACCAAGCATCTCCCCTATTACGAACAGTCGGTAAAGAATCAGTTATTAAATTACCCAACGAATCCTTCGCCAACAGCAGCTCCATCCGGAACTTCCACATTCTGCTATTTTGCCCATTAAACAGCTCGATACAATTCAGCTTCTTAACATCCTTCTCAATGACAGGTAACGACGATCAGTTGCACCGCAAACAGCAATTTCAGCAACTATCAGATACGTCAACCAACGATTCAGCTCGATTGAGATCACAGGAACAGCGAGAAGTGAACATATTAAAAGATGAAAAATAAATTAGAAGGCATGGTTACTACTTGGAAGAAGCGATCAGGATTCGACAGCACAACATTGATGACTTAGAACAATAGCGACCACGTTGACATCCAGGTAACTGGGCCTTGGTGATTTGTCACGTTTTTTATTGGAGTGGATAAGCGCAAAGAGTTTACTCTAAATGTGAGCGCAATGTTTAATTGTACGACGGTAGAAATTCACCATTCCGAGAAAGCGCCTAAGGTCATGAATGGTTTTGGAAAGTGGGAAATCGAGTACAGCTTGGACACGTTCGGGAGTGGGTTTGATACCTGCGCTGTTGACTCGATGGCCAAGAAATGTGAGCTCTTTACGTTCATGTTCGGACTTGTTACCATTGACAGTGAGGCCAGCGTTGTAAATACGCCGAATGACCTCGGTAACACGTTCTTCGAGCTCATTGGTGTTGGAGGGGGTAATGAGGATGTCATCAATGTACGGGTAAGCGTAGTCGATGTCTCGCAACAATTCATCAATATACCGTTGGAGGGTTTGAGCGGCGTTTCAAAGTCTGAAGGGCATATAGGGAAATTCATAGAGACCAAAGGGAATTATTACGGCTGTTTTGGGGATGTGTTCTTCGGTCATCGGGACTTGGTTAAATGTCCGCACGAGATCTAATTTTGTGAATAGTTTGGCACCAGCTAGTCTGGCGTGGAAATCCATAATATTCGGACAGGGTATTTGTCGGGGATAGTTCGTGCGTTGAGTGCTCTGTAGTCACCAAGCATGAGCCATGTTTTGTCGGGCTTAATGTGCATATGCAAGGGGGATGACCAGGCACTTTTGGAGGGTCAGCAGTCACCACGTTTGAGCATGGTTTGGAAGGAAAGGTGGGCTGCCTTTAACTTCTCCGGATGTAGACGACAGGCACGGCAAAACACCGGTTGACCTACAGTTTCGATGTCGTGGGTGACTTTGGTAGGGGAAATCCTCGGGCGTAAGCCTTCTTTACCAGTTACACCGGGAAATTTATCGAGGATTTTTTGGAATCGACTATTTGAGTGGGCGATGGTCAGACAAATCTCCGGGGGAAAGTCGATAGGGCGAGGTTTACCTACTACGTCTAGTCCAGTGGTCTTATCAAGGAGGTGCCCTTCGCTAACATTGGGAAGCAGTTGGTAGTGGCTGAGGAAGTCTGCTCCGATGATGGGATTAGCAATATCGGTGATGATAAAGGCCCACTTAAATTCGCGTCGAAGGCCAAAATCTACTTGCACCAGCTTAACTCCGTAAGTACTAATTGGAGTTTGGTTCACAGCGTAGATTTGGAGCTTAGCGTTGCATTTCCAGTCTTCAGCGGTTGGAGGTATAGCCGATATCTCTGCGCCAGTGTCAACCAGGAAGTGATGCTTGCTAAGCAGATCTTCCACAAATAGATGGACTGAGGTGAAAACAAGTGGGAGTGCCATGTTGACTGACTCGTTTACTCGTTTCCTGAATGAGTAGGGGATTTGGAATCGCGGCAATCGCAATTTTGGGGTTTGTCCCACTACGAACATGGGGGTTTAGAGCAGTTACGTGATTTCCCCCCAAACTGTTGGTGATACCAACAGTAGCCATTGTGTGAATGGGAGGGAGAGTGGGTATTTACCAGTCTCTTACCATCGATGACTCGTAGCGTTGTCCGTGGTTTCAAACGACCGGAGCTAGAGTCAAGAGAGCGCAATCTATCTCTGGATCTGATGTCGCATGAGCGCAAACGCCTATGTTTGGGGAATGGGGTGGGGTCTTTTGGGGGGTCGACAGAACTCACCTGTTTTCCAGCCAAGAGCTGTTGAAGCAGCTGGGTAATGGTAGCTAACTCCAAGGAATTAGCCGTTGGTGCTGTTGACGGGGATGCTGTGGGAGTTGCGATAGTGGAGATGGTGCTGGTTGCAGGGGATGTCAACGGAAAGGTTTGCTCGAGAGCTATTGCCTCGTCAGCTTCGAGTGCTGCCTGTTGAGAGGTCGTGGGCTTAGTCTTGGCCAATGTCTGGCAGATACTGACTGGGAAGGATTGGAATAGAAGGTTGTGGAGGACATTGTCATTAACTCTTCCTTCGTTCAACGTGACGAGGCGGCGATGGTACATCGAAGGCCTCTTGGAATGTTGACAATGAGTATTCTCCAGCAGAGTTCTTATTTGGGTGTAGGAGGAAGGGGAAAATTCCTGCTGGATTTGGTTGTGGAGGTTCGACCAAGTGTGCAGCGAGTCGTCGGAACTGTAAAGTAATTCCAACACAGCAGCTGTGGGGTTGGGCTGATTCTCCATCCTCCTGGGAGGATTGCTGACTGTGGCCTTTGCAGGGGTCAGTGGGAGAACCAGGTCGTTGAGGGATGACGGGATTAGTTTGGAGGCCATGGTGGTAATTGAAAAAAGAGGCTAAGTTTTCACTTTCCTCGTCGGCAGCTGATTGCAGACTGTTTGTTTCTCTTTGAGGTGGCTGGTCGGTATTTGCATACCCACGTCGAGCCTGGGAAGAGGAGAGGGAAAAATGAAAAAATAGGGAGATGGAGAGGGAGGGAGAAGGAGAACCTTCTCCATCGGCAGTCGAATGCTGACTGATTTTTATAGACGTTGGTCGGTACTTAAGTATCGACGAGCAACGAGTGAAAGGGGAAGGGGAAGGAGAAGGAGAACCTTCTCTGTCGGCTGATGAGAGCCGACTGAGTTACTTCTTCGGTTGTTGGCGGGTATGCCAATGTTTGCAGAAGGAGCGTGGTTTTGGGAAATCAGCTGATGAAAGCCAATTGGCCATAATTACTTTATTATTTTTATTAGTGTGGGTGTGTGTATATGTAAGTACACAACACCACACAAACGCCAATGCAGATTGGTTGCGTGTATACGAAGTTGTATGTGTGCGGGCAGAGCCCAGTAAACAAGTTTAGCTGCACAGACAAAATGTACAGCCGTGAGCACCAAAAGATAGTTTGTGGGTTTTACCCCACTGGCCCACTAGGTGGTCGACGAGTGTGTAATACACACTCGTTTGTCATCGACCACCCGTCGCCACAATTAGTATCAACAATATTAATTTTTTCTTCCTCAAAGACTGACCAACAACTAACTCTAGCCATACATTTGACAGATATTAGGTTTGATGGTAAATCTTTGGCATATCGAACATTAGTTAAAGTGATTCTGATACCAGATTCAGTTATTAATTTTATATTACCAACCGCTGAGACAGTAAGAGCAACATCTTTCTTAGCTACCATGAGTTGAGCCGGGTTTTTTTTAACATTATATATTTGTCAAACAAAGACAAGTCATTAGCTACATGTGCAGTAGCACCAGAATCTAAAATAAATTTAACATATTTATTACCGAGAGGCTGTGAATTTTCAGTTATTAAACAATTATCAGGTATAAAAAATGTATAATCAGTCTCAGAGCACTCAACGTTACTCGCTAAACTACAAGAATCTTGATTAGAATTTGAGTTAGACTGATTCCAGACCTCTCTTGGTTTTTCGAGAAAAACTGGCCCAGAACATTTTGGTAATTACAATTTGAATTTTGATTTAAACTTCCTACATTCCCTGAATGGTAATTACGACTATTTCCCTGACTAGATTGACTCTGATTACCCTGACCAGATTGGTTATTAAAATTATTACCATTGTTACAGTCATTAAAATGATTATTGTTAAAATTTATGTTACTATTACTAAAATTATGGCCACGATTTGATCCATGATTCGAATTACTGCAAAAATTGCGCTTATAACTACGATTACGGTTATAATTACCACGTTGATAGGCTGAAAAAGCATTCTCCTTGCTAGACTGAATGTTTAACGAGGGAAACAGCATCTTTATTGTCAATCATTAAATCGCAGTGGTAATTTAACACTTTGCTTACAATCTTATCCCAATTTGGCTTAGCAATCTCTTCCAGCATCACTCGCAATGGGCGGTATTCACTGGGCAATGATTTCAGGAACTGAATTACAAATTGTCTAGGAGTTGTTGGATCACCATTCTCGATCAATTGCCGACATTTTGCTTGGTAACCAATGATATACGCCTGAATATCGCCGACGAAAGTAAAATGTTGAGCGCACAATTTGGTACGAAGTTCGACTAAATCGTGATCTGCTCTCAAACACAGTAATTCAAAATAGCGTTAAACATGTCACGGGCAAATTCGTACCATTGAATTACTTCAAGGAACAAATCATTAACATTATTTGTGATGTAAAACATCGCTTTCGAATTATTGATACACCACTGCTCGATGCGATCTTTTTGCGCCGGTACATTCATCACCACCTTTTATAATCCCTTCTTTCATAATAACAGCTCCATGCGAAACTTCCAGCTATGCAAATTCTTGCCATTGAACGGCTTGATATTACATTTTTGATCGCTCTCCATGTCACAAAATATATCGAATCACAGTGAACGAAGTACAGGCAAATTGCCGACAAATTGAAAAATAAGACAGAGCAAAACGAGTTAAAATGTAATGAAGGATTATTACTTGGTTGTAGACATTGATGCAGGTTAAAACTCAGCAACCAAGAACAATGGAAGCCACGTTGATTCGTGATTCTGGGCCCATAACCATTGTGAGAATTCGATGTTAATTCTTCAACAAATCAACAGGAAATCTGCAAAACACCATGAAACTGTAAGTAGAACAAATTGGCAAACGATTGATGATTGAAAAAGAGTTAAAATTTAAAATAAATGAACACCATAATTAAAACTCAGAGTCACTAAATTTGAGAGTGTATTTATTCAACACCAAGGTTGAAGATGGAATAAAGTGTGTCAAATCACACACATATTATCACAATAATAAAAGTCATAGTTTACAGAATTTCCACAGACTGCACAAACACAAATGAAAAACCTGAGATATGATTGTCACATTCTCACAATATGTCATCACATTCTACTTCTCTCACAAATCACTTCCCCTACTTTTAGTTACCCATAACGCTGTGCTTCGCCATCTTATACCAAATTATATTTTATTCTCGAATATGTTTTTCAGTCTGCTAATAAAGTCACTTGTGAATAAAAGTCTCGTGTTCTTTTTTGGTCCTCGCGTGGTATACCTCACATCATGGTAGCTATCGCTGCAGTAGAACACTGATTGGAGACTTAGAAAATTTTTGAAAAGCAGACTTAATCAAATTATTTGAATTGATTTATTGTTGGGTGAAAATTTTTTGATGAATTTAATGTGAATTTACACAAAAAGTAACGTGTTATCAAGAATATATAACTCTTTTTTTTTTAATTTTTTTAATTTTTTGAAAATCAAAAAACAAAAATAAAAATTCTGTTCCTGATTCACTAATGGCTGACCCTGGAAGTCATCGAACAATAATCCAGAAAGAACTGCCAAAGGATCCAGAGAACAGCTGAGAGAAATCTTCCATTCCCGTCATCAAAGACTCTTCACAAGATCTACAGCATCGAAGACCACACAACCTTTAGGCCAACTTTAGTCAAAATTTAAGAGGAGACGACATCGGTGATATTGGAGATGTACAATACATGAAAAATTGCACAACATAAATCACCCAAAAAAATCTTATGTACAAGATAATATACATTATAGTCAATCATTTTTGTGTTTTACATCATTGGGTTTGAGGCTAAAGAAGATTATTTTTTATTTGTGAATATATATATGTCCCAATTTATAAACATGATAGAGGAAAAAATAAGAGAGTATAAGATAAAGAGCATAGAATTAAAAAATTTAATAGAAAAGTTTGAAGGAGAAAAAGTAATAGATTTGAAAATAGAAACCTATAATCTCCCTTTTTATACATATTTATTAGAGTCTTGCACCCTAGATATTTTGGGTAGAATAGAGGAAATTAGTAGCAATAAATATATTAAAATATTAGAATCATCCCCTAATTATTTTTCTTCGAGAATATATAGTTCATTAGAATCGGAGAAAAAATTTATAGATAGATTTTTTAGCAATAATTAATTAAAATAAAAAATAGAAAACTGGATAAACCAGAAGAAGAACAAATAAGTTCTTGTGAAAAAGAATTTGAAAAAACAGAACAAAAAGAACAAGAATTAATTAACAAAATTAAAAAAGGATTATTAGAAAATAAGAAATATATAATAATTACAAATAAAGAGGAAAGTGTGTTAGGTTTTGAAAAAATAAAGGAAAAATCATGGCCAACCCAAACAATATCAAACCCATTCAGGCACCCTTAGGAAAAGTTTTTGATGGTAAATATTACTTGGATTGGGTAATAATGATTATCTCCGCAATAAGGGGAGCTGGGCATTATGATATATTTGGGCAACACAAATATTGAAAATTTTACATTACTCACATTGATGACCTGAACTTTAGACCAGATAGTGAGATGCTGAATTATTGCAAAATGCAAGACAATGCAAAGGCATTTATATTAGAAAGGGTCTCAAATGAAATAATAAAACAAATTAGAGATTGCAATACAGCAATTATGATGTTGAAAAAGTTAGATGATATATATGGGTCAAAAACTAGTGTAAAGCCAAATGGATGGAATTTAGATTCCAACCAGGAAGCAACATGAGAGGTTCCCTAAAAAAAATGGGATGAATTGGTCATAGATGTAAGAGATAGTGGAAAAGAAATGAGTGATGAAGAGGAATTTGAGAATTTGCAGCTAGCCCTGTGTTATGAGCAAGCTCTGGCAAAAATACAGTTTGAAACTTTGCCCCAAAATGAGAAAAATATTGATAATTTTAAAAGAATATTGAGAGAGGATGTTGATCAAAAATTTCGCGATCAGACATTGAAAAAACAAATTAATAATAATAATAATAATAATAATAATTCACAAAATAGTAATTTTAGGAACAATACGAATTATAATAATAATAATTATAGGGGTAGAAATGGAAATTTTAAAGGACGCAATAATTATAGGGGAAACAATAATGGTAATTATAGGAATGGGAATCAAAATTATAATCCCAATAATACAAATAGTAATAATGGAACTAATGGAAATGGTAACAATAATAATAATACAAATAATAGTGGTAATAGCAATTATAGAGGAAACAATTATCGGGCAAATAATTATAGAGGAAATAACCACAGGGGAAATAATAGGAATTATAACCCTAACAATGTAAAATGTTACAAATGTGGTCAAAATGGCCACATCTCACAAAATTGTAATAATAATACTAATCAACAGAATAATAATAACGAAAATATAAATAAAAATCAAAATAATTACCCACCAAAAACAAATCAAAATCAAACAAACAATAATAAAAAGGAAAATTCCGAACAGCAGGTAAAAATTTCATGCATGGTTAGGAAATTCTCTAATGAACAAAAGGAACGGTTATTGAATAAATTAATCACAAATAAAGAATACAATGAAAATTATATTGATCTAAAAAATAAGGCAATATTGGATGGGGCAGCAGAAGTACATTTAACATCGGATTTATGTAAATTAATAGATGTTAAAAAATTTGTTACCCCTGTTAAATTGCAGTGTGCAGAAAGAAACGCATTCCTATACGCTACACATACTGGAAGAATGATAATATTAAGATAAAAATTCAATAAAAAATCAATCATTAACTGAATTGAATGACTTTCATTATGTGCCCGATCTAAATATGGATATTATTTCTGCTATAAAAATAACAAATACAGGGATAATAAACATAGATCAACAAAAAGATATAGCAAATATATACTTCATAGAAAATGGAGAAATATTAATAACAGCCCTTAAAGAAAATGGAATATTTTATATATATTACAATATAGAAAATACGAATAAAAATGATGATATATTAATTTAAAAAAAATATATCCCAATAATAATACATTAGAAAATAATAATGAAATTGAATATTGAAAATGAAAATAATAAAATTTGTGTTCCCGTAACCAGGGGGAGGAAGATGAATGGGATAATTTTTCAATAGAATTAGAAATAGAAGGAGAGAATGAAAATATAAACAAAAATGAAAATACTGAATCACCTCAGGGGGTGAAATTACAGAAATAGAAACAAATAATAATAATAATGGACAAAACACAAATAATATAACACATAATAATAATCTAAGTAAAAAAATGCTAATACATAGGAGATTAGGACATTTGAATGCAAGATATTTGCAAAAATTAAAAAATTTAGTAATAGATATGCCAGAGAATATAAATTTTAGGGATGACGATTTTAAAAATTGTCAAATATGCTGCATAGCTAATAGTTCAAAATTGGGTCATAATGGTATTAGAGCAAAACCGAATCGAAAATTAGAAGTAACATCCTCAGATATAATGGGTCCGTTTACACCTTCCATGGCCAATCAGAAATATATATCGACTTTTATTGACCACTATTCGAAGTATACTTTCGTAATGACAATAGCCAATAAAAGCCAAGTCACAATAGAATTCAAAAATATAATAACATCTATGAGAAATAATTTTCCTGATCACCCCATTAGTAGAATCAGGTGTGATAATGCTAGGGAATAAACTGATGCTAAAATAGCCAATTATTGTCATGAAGCTGGCATTACAATGAACTATGTGGTTCCCTACTCCTCAGAACTGAATGGTGTAGCCAAAAGGCAAAACCAGACATTAATGAGGAGAGTAAGGGCCATGCTCATTGATGCCAACTTGGACATTAAGTATTGGTCATATGATGTTGTAACCTCAGCTTATCTGATGAATAGATCACCCACTAAGGCTAACCCCGACTACAAAACACCATACAAATTGTTTTATGGGATTAAGCCAAATTTAAAAAATTTAAAAGTCTTTGGTTCACTTACCTACAGGCATATCCCTCTGGAGGTGAGAAAACAAAATGCAACTAAAGCTAAATCTAAATTAAAAAATAAAATTGATCCGAAACTGGCGCATAGGGCTGAGAAAAGTATATGATGGGTTATGCTAATACAGGTTATTGCTTGAGGGATCCATTTGACACAAAATCCTATATATCTTGTGATGTAAAAGTGGACGAATCTCAAAACATAAAATTGTTAGAAATCACAAATAAACCATTAACAATAAGAGCAGCAGATTATGAGTATGATTTAGGGATAATTAACCCAATTATAATGAATGTAAATATTAACTATAACAAAACATATATAGAATACTGTGTTCCCAGAAATTATATGGAAATTAATACAAACCCCTTTAGGGAAGAATGGATTAAAGCCATAAATGATGAATTCAATTCTTTAGATGATATGAAGGTATGGGAAGTAGTGGATTACAACCATCAAAAATTAATAGATACAAGATGGATATTTACCATAAAATACGACAAATATGGAAATCTTAAGCCAAAGGCAAGATTTGTTGCAAGAGGGTTCAAAGATAGAACGGAATACAATGTAACTGAAACATATGGACCAGTAGCCTCTGTAAGTACCAAAAGATGGCTACTCTTCACAATAAATAAAAATAAATTAATACTCGTCCAGTATGACGTTAAAACTGCGTATCTTAACTCCCCAATAATAAAACCAATTTTTGTTATAGGTTCAAATCAGGTACTGGAGTTGAAGAAATCTATTTATGGGTTAAAAATGTCAATTAAATCATGGTATGATCTACTCGACTCAAAAATTAATAAAATGGGATTCATGAGAATGAAGTCTGATAGATGTATTTTTTGAAAAATGGAACTGAAACAATATATTTTTTGACCTATGTGGATGAGATACTAATAGCCTCAAATACACGATTATCTATAACAAGAATTAATGAAGAATTACTAAAAGGCTTTACTATAACAATAATTAACAATCCAAGATTTTTGGTGGGATTGGAAATAAACAGGTCTATAGAAAACAATACAATAACATTAACGCAATACAAACATATAGAAAAAATGGTAAAAAAAATATGGCATATCTGAATCAAAATTATCTAATACACCAATGGAGACAGGACTAAAGATTGATAAAGTTGAAAATGGAAAAGATGATACGGAATATTAGTCTATTATAAGAGGATTATTATATTTAGCCAGACTTACAAGACCGGATATAATTTTTCCAGTAAACTTTTTCTCGCATTTTCAGAATAACTCCAATGATACTTTGAAAAATTACGTAAAAAGAATATTTAGATATGTAAACAGTACAAAAAATTATTCCTTAACATATAAATCTGAAGGGGATGGGATACAAGCCTATATAGATGCTTCATACGCCCTTATATAAATATAAATAATTTATAGAAGGGTAAATCAATCTCTGTTTATATGGTATTTGCTAATGATGATATGATAGACTGGAATTGTTCCAAACAGACAATCCATGCCTTATCTAGCACCTCTGCAGAAATTATAGCCGTTTTTGATACTCTTGACATAATAAAAGTATTGCAATATATGAATTTTGAAATTTTTGAGGAAAAAAATAATGGTAGATATTATGGAGGACAACATATCAACTCAAAAAATATGTTCTGGAGGAAGTCAAAAGAAATCCAGAGCCTTGATGATAAAATGTTATTCGATCTTAGAGGCAATGGAGGAAAAAATAATTCATTTTAGGTCAGTGAGTTCTGAAAATCAATTGCCAGACATTCCAACAAAATCTCTTGACAGAACAAAATTGGAAAATATTTTAGTAAAAATTCTGGAAAATACAAACATATATATATAAAAGTAAAATAATTTAATAAGAAATATACCCGTCCAAAATAAAAGTTGTCCCAAGTTCAAATTTCAGTCGAAACATGACAAAATATTGAAAGAAAAATACCCCTACAATATTAGAAAATAATACCTAACATAATATAATTCTAGAAAATAATTGCCAAAAATAGATATACGAATTTCTCAAAAACCCAACAATGAAAACCACATTAAAATCGAGCAAGTCAAAACCTTATAAATCGAGAGAATAGAAATACTATCCAACTTCAAATTCAAACCAGCGTGAGAAAAATACAGGCAAATTCTCACATGATCGAAAAAAGGAAATAGTGAACAATAAATACAATATAGATAAAATTCCTTCATAGCTCATTACATGACCACAAACATGATTACAGCTCTCGCTTTCCCTTATCAAAAAATAAACACACATAACAGCGCCTCAAACACAATGAATAACGACAAAGATAAAATCGACAAATAGCGTATATTATTCTTCACTTTATTGCATGCAACATAATCGACAAGATAATAAACTTAACGTTCGAAGTATCAATAGCCTTTGTAAACGGATTCCTTTATTTATCCATCCAGAAAAATATTCGAGCACACAGTACAATTCCATGAATCATACGTTACCAAAAATTTGTTTTCCCTTTTTCTTTTTACCATACAAAACTTTTTTGCATGTTACCATTTTTATATATTTATTGAAACTTATTTATGCATGTTGAATTAATTATTTATTATATTTTATTCATTTTATTTTCAAAGCACAGCAATTACAAAAAATATTTCCGTACACAGTTACCATTCTTATATATGTATTTAAATTTTTTGTATTTTTATAAATTTTTTTTTAATACGTCTTTTATTCATTTACAGCGATCACGATGATAAATAATTTGAAACGGTAAAATTTCAGGGCGATGTTGTAACAGAAATCCCACCTCATCTCATTCTTCATCATCATCATCATCATCATCATCATCATCATTATCACCCTATATATATATATATATGTAAGTAATTTTGAATGAAATATGAACAATATCTCGATTGCACTAAAAGAAGTGGAAATATATTTTAAGAATCAGATAATTTACATACTTAGCATCAAACTTATTTCAACTTACCTAAAAGAAGTGAAATACAAAGATTAAAAAGTTCATTACTCGATTACAAAATTACTTAAATCTTAGATTGTCATATTACATAGTTTAGCAGAAAATTACTAGAAAGAAACGTTTTGATCGTCTACATTATCTCGATACATTCGATTCTGCCGTACTATGGAAATGATAAGACGGACGTGAAATAGCCAGTTATTTCTAAAATACGTACACGTATTTTACATCCCCATACCTGAGAAAATTACGAAACAAAGGGGAGTAATTTGGAAACATGGAACAAATTTGACTCTTTCTTCTGATAACCAGCATCTACGCGATATATTACATTTGACAAACTTTCAGTTATTTTGAACGGGCCCGTTCTTATTTCATCGAGTTTATTTTTGTTTAACAGATTACCATGATTTACATAGACTAAATCGCCAACTCTATAAGAAATATCTTTTCTCTTGGAGTCAAATTTTTGCTTATTATATTTATGACTTCTCTGGGAATTTTCAAATGCTAATAACCTGTCATTGGTCAGATCTGTTACGTTAGGCATCGGAATATCTTTTGGACATAAATTTACTTTAATATTATTCATTAAATAATTTGGTGAAAATAAGGTTGATGAATGAATAGTATCGTTATATTCTTGAACACATTCTTCTGCTAAAACTGACCAAGGCTTTTTTTTATTTATTTTGTTTTCGTTAACTTTACAGCGTATTCTATTCACCAGAGTTTGATTTAGTCTCTCATTGAGACCGTTGGAGAAAGGACAGTCTACGGCTGTAAAAATTAATTTGATATTGTGTGACTCCAGAAATTCTTTAAATTCTTTTGAATTTATTCCGCCGTATTGATCCGCCAGAAGTGTCTCTATTTTCTGTCCTTCTCTTAAAATTTTACGTATTAAATTTATAAAATCTGTGGCTTTTTGAGTTTTTGATGGTAAAATGTACGCAAAACGTGTGAAATGATCAACTAATAAGTGTAAATATTTTTTTGAAGTATTATTTCCGTTAAAGCCACCTATTGTATCTATTGACATAATCTGAAACGGTTCAGTCGCAGGGCCCAACTGAGATAGAAAACCATAACGAAAAGATGCTCTGGACTTATTTTTAGTACAAATAGCGCAATTCTGACAGAAAGAGGTAATCAGTTTGAAAAAATTTTTACAATAATAAATTGGAATAAGATGGAACGAAAGCTGCTTAGGACCAATATGACCAAATTTTTCATGAACTATCTTTATTATTTTAGTCGCTAAATCTTCTGTTATCAAAATTTTATTTTTACCTCTAATGTTCATGAAGAGTATATTATTTTTTTTTATTACGTTATTTTTTTGGAAATAGTCTCTTGAAAATTTATTTTGGTCCATAGCTATTTCATTAAATTGAATAAAATTTACTATTTTAAGTTCTTTATGCGTTTCAAAATGTTCGAGGACAGGGTTACGCGACAAACAGTCGGCCTCCTGATTCTCGGAACCAGGTAAATACTTTACTGAAAAATCAAACTGAGACAAGTAAAACATAAGCTGACCAAGTTCATTATCAAATTTAGAGTTTACGTTCAGATTCTCAAGCGGTTTATGATCTGAATAAACGACAAATTTCTTTCCAAGAAGCCAATGTTGCCAGAACATTAAGGCCTCTTTAATTGCCAGACACTCCAAAAAAATCGCCTTTTTCTTTTTTTGATAAACATTTAACTTTTTGGAAAAATAAGCGACTGGCCGAAAATTTCCGTCTTTCTGTTTTTGTTTCAGGATTGCACCAAGTCCTTCCAAACTTGCATCAGTGTATAAAACTGTCTCCTTTAAAGGATCATAAATAGCTAAACAAGGACTTGAACATAAATAACTTTTTATCTTTTCGAAACTATTATGGCAGTCTGTTGACCAATTAAAATCTACGTTTTTCTTCAATAAATTGTGTAACGGTTCTAAAATATGTGCAGCCTTTGGAATATATTTCTTATAAAAATTAACCTTCCCTAAAAATTGGTGCACATTCTTTCTATTTTGAGGAATGGGAAAATTCTTGATAGGGAGCACATTATCAAAAACAGGCTTAGTTACGTTATTGCTAATTATGTGGCCTAAATATTTTACGTTATTTTTGGCAAAATTACATTTTAATAGTTTCAATCTAAAACCTTCTTTTTTAATGGCCATAAACAATTTATCAATGTGCTCCAAGTGTTCCTCAAATGTTTTTGAAAAAACTAGAATGTCATCAATATAGTTTACACAAAAATAGTCCAACCCGTTACGTCGGATAATATTTTGTAGGATCCTTTGAAAAATTGCGGGAGATGTTTTAAGGCCAAATGGCAAACATGTCCACTCAAAATGGCCATTTTGTGTGACGAAAGCTGTTTTATAAGAATCTTTTTTGCGTAAGGGAATAGTCCAAAAAGCGGAATTAATATCGAAAGCTGAAAAATAAACACAATCCCTAGTCTTCACAATTAAATCTTCTATTAATGGGAAAGGTTGACTTTCAGGTACAATAAGCTTATTTAATGCCGTAAAGTCGATACATAATCTGTTCTTCTTTCGAACGCCAAACTCATCTTTTTTAAATGCCAGTGTAACTGGAGCCGCAAAAGGAGATGTAGATTCCTGGATCAGACCATGGTTTAACAACTGGGAAATTTGAGATTCAATTTCCTTCTGATCAATAGGATTACATCTGTACGGCTTGCGAGATACATACCTATGCTCAGTCAATTTAACCGAAGCTTCGTGGTTGTGTACACAACCCGTATCAAATTTGTGTTTCGCAAAAATAGATTTATGTTTTTCAATTAAATAAGTTATTTTATTCTTTTGGTAATTATTTAAATGATCCAAATTTGCCTCGAATTCATTAATTTTAATAGATTCATTAAAATTTACTGTAAACGGTGCAGACTGAACTACGGTTCCGAGATCAATTTTTTTATTATTATCCATTACGTTAATCTGAGAGATATTCAATTCATGGTCTTGGTGTAACCCAAAATCCTTTATCATATTTAAGCCAATCAAAAAATCATAATCAAAATTAATCGAATTTATCACAAAAACATCTACAAATTTGACGATATCAAAAATTTTTACTTTGATTTTTACGATTCCAAAGACTGAAGCCGTACCACTGACCATTTTAAAATTATTGTTGCAAGAGTTAATTTTTATTTTATTTTTCCTTGCAAATTTATAGTTTATTAATGAAATATTTGAGCCGGAATCATAAATACCGTTACATAATATAGAATCATTAATTAAAAGACGTAATTGAATCAGTGGTACCGTTACTCGTTTTTTGGCAAGTCATCTGAATTATTGATTTCGGACTCTATCTCCAAATTATTTACAGATTTTACTTTGTTAATTTCATTTTTTCTTGAGTCCTTAAACCAGCAGACATTTTCCGAGTGAATTCTACCAAATTTCCCTAATTTATCACAAATCGAACATGTTTTTTTTTTAGGAGTAAATTTCTTATAATTAGTAATACCATTAACATTTTGAACAATCGTATTTGTTTTTTTTGACATAGTCGAATTTGCATTCTCAGAAGATGTACGACGAGCAGGGTTATCAGCATCATATTTTTTTAATTTAGAAATTAATAATTTTACCGAAGTTACTGAATTACGATTCAATGAATCTTGAATATGAGCCGGCAAGCCTAACACTATTAAATTCAGTAATACATTTTCAGCGATAAAATGGTCTAGATCTAACATTAATTTTTCTTTTTTTATAACGTATTCTATTAAGGAGCCCGATAAATATCGGAAATTGTAAGCAAATCGGATCGGTTTCCAAGATACGTCACCGAATGTGGCGATAAGATCCTCGTGCCATAGAGCCCAGTCAGCATCAACACCAATTTTCTTTTGGGTACTCAGGAACCAGTCATTCATTGACGTATCTAAGCAAAGGTGAAAAACCTCAATAACTCTGGATCCAACAAGAGAAAACCGAGCTACTTCTTTTTCGAAACTAACAGCCCAAGCAACTACGTTTGAATTCTTGGATGTTAATTTATCGACCAGAAAATGTTTCATTATTTCTTTTAGTGATTCCTGTTTCTCCAGTGACACTACCGGCGCGACAGACAAAGAACCAGTCTCTACCGATGACAAAAAATAATCAGAAAAGACAAAGTTACCGTCATCATCCAGATATGATTTTGCTAGCTCCTCAGACAGGCTAACATTTACAGTGCGATACTGTCCGCGGGCTTTAAGCGCATCTCTGGCAGCTTTCATTGAACCCGTAGCTAACAGCTTGGCATGAATAGTCAGCGATTGAAATTCAGGAGGAAAAGCGTACCACATTTCATCCCCTGGTTTTCTAACTCTTTTTATTCTGATAACAGTAGATTTCCCATCAGCAGCAGCCTCAGCAAGCATGAAAACTTGTAATCGAACTGGCGACATCGCTGATCAAAGAATTAATCTTTGTATTTGTAAGTAATTTTGAATGAAATATGAACAATATCTCGATTGCACTAAAAGAAGTGGAAATATATTTTAAGAATCAGATAATTTACATACTTAGCATCAAACTTATTTCAACTTACCTAAAAGAAGTGAAATACAAAGATTAAAAAGTTCATTACTCGATTACAAAATTACTTAAATCTTAGATTGTCATATTACATAGTTTAGCAGAAAATTACTAGAAAGAAACGTTTTGATCGTCTACATTATCTCGATACATTCGATTCTGCCGTACTATGGAAATGATAAGACGGACGTGAAATAGCCAGTTATTTCTAAAATACGTACACGTATTTTACATATATATATATGTCATAACATTCTACTTCTCCCACAAATCACTTCCCCTACTTTCGGTTACCAATAACACTGTGCTTCGCCATCTTATACCAAATTATATTTTATTATCGAATATGTTTTTCAGTCTGCTATTAAAGTCACTTGTGAATAAAAGTCTCGTGTTCTTTTTCGGTCCTTATGTGGTATATCACCATCAATTGTTTCATTAGGACTGTAGCATCTGATAAAAACACCTAATTTGATTCACTGATAATCTAATTTGCCCCCAGTACGACATTAACGTTTTCCCGGCATAAAAAAAACACCATAACCTCCTCCGTACGCTGTCGTTAAAAATAACAAATAAAAACAATCTAATTATTATTATTTATTAAGACTGTTATGTTTTACTAAATATAATCAGAAAATTTGAGTAATTGAAAATAAATGTAGTTCCATTCAATCATGGAAGGTTTCAGGAAATATATACTTTCACTGGTGCCATCGAATGCTGAATACTTACATTGGTGAAGTGATAAATTGATAATGGTATAACTTTCTATCAGGGATTGAGAAATGCTATCTTTTTACTGACTGTGTCAGGAGATATTGTGTTTGACTCTGTTCCTTGCAATCTAACAAAATTTTGTGCCACTCTACAGCATTCAATATTCATCGTACAAATATGAAATAGGTCTCAAAAAATTTATATTTTCAAGGTGAATAACACTAGCCAAAAAAAAAATTGAAAAATTCCCCTTACCAAACCCACAATTTTCATTCAAAATTTGGCGATTTTTTCAACACAAAAAGCAACATAACCAATCACAATCCAAGATTCAACATATAAGGAAATAACACATGCTGATTGGGTCTTCCAAAAGTTCTTATAGTTATATAAATATTTCAAATATCATCACTTCTCTAAGTAATATATTAGCACCCGTAGATGTATTATGTAGGATTGGCTCATTTAAAGCCTTCTGATATCTGCTTAATAATAGTTATAATAAAAAATAATATCAGGAAGGCATATGTTGGAAAACGAACTGTGATTGGCTCATTTAAAGTCCGTTGATATATCTGCTTCAAAATAATAATTATAAGATAAAATGAAAATACCATGTTTCCAGAATTCCCTCAAACTGACCAATCAGGAAGGTATACTGAAAAATGAACTATGATTGGCTCACTTATGGTTGTTAATTGATCACTTACATATAATTATATTTCATATCCCATCATAGGAATCAGTCAGCATTTCATTTCTCTGTGTTCAAGGTCTATATTATGACGGATGGAAGTACTATACTTACCAAATTGATGCAAAAGTGCTGAATAAATACACAAAAATACAAGCAAAACTGAGGCAAAGTCTAACTTTTGCTTTCAACAAGAATCATTAATTTAGAGAATATCAAATAGGTATGAAAATAACTGAAAAAAAAATGTATAGACCCCTTTTTTCACATTCACTTTATTAACATTTTATAGTTAAAATCAATTTTAAAGATCTAATTAGTTTTCTTAATGTTTGATTAAAAGATTGAAATTTACTCATTGACCAATACCAAAATTTAAAAAAAATTCAAAGTTCCCTATTGACCAATAAGAAAATAGGTATTAATTAAGAAAAAACATAGGCTGGAAATGAAATTTGCTGTTACATAAATATTGCAACACGACCAAGTACCTGTCACTTGAATTTTTTGTATTAGGTATTTTATCATTATTAGAAACTATGAAGGCAAAGAAGAATTTTGGAGGATTGAAGTGACAAGAGAAACATGGGCAGATATTAAAGATTCGCACTGAAAAATATTTGCAGTAAAAAAATTGAGAAATAATTAAATTTTTGAAAAAAAAATGAAACCGACTGAGGTTAGGAACATAAAACATAATAGAACTAAAATATTGAAAACAAGTTTTCTAGGTTTTATAACAGTAATTTTTTATAAAATTGATTTACAACTAACGCAGTCACTGGCACAACTATATTTCAAGTTACATACATACATACATACATACATACATACATATATATATATATGGGTGTATATATTTAAAATGCAAAATTTTTAAATGAAGCAATTAGATTTCATTTTATTACATATTTCTTTCATGCAATTTGTGGTAAATTTAATATAGATTTGACAATATTCTAATACACAGCATTATTACATCTATTTAAAACATTGGGGTATCAATTATTAAGAATGTTTAAATTACTTATATGCCTAATGTGTTGAAAACTCTCCACTCGCCTATTGATTTCAATCCAGTATTGATCTTCATATTAATATCAAAAGCTATTTGTGCCAGCAACTGCGTTAGTTGTAAATCAATTTTATAAAAAATTACTATTACATAACCTAAAAAACTTGTTTTCAACATTTTAGTTCTATTATGTTTTATGTTCCTAACCTCAGTCGGTTTCATTTTTTTTTTCAAAAACTTAATTATTTCAATAGGTTTCCGTTAGTTGCTGTTAGTTGGATTTCTAAAAATTAGCATAATGTTAGTTATTTTTTGTTTCCATTTCCGTTATTTTACCAAAATTTTTTGTTCAGTTTGCTTCTGATTTTTTTTTTCCATTTCTGATATTTTTCCAAAAATATTGATATTAGTGTATTTTCCAAAAGAAAATACAACAATTACATTCAGTGCAATGACGGGACCTGTGGAAAAGCACCGATCCTGAGTCGTAGACCACGAATATATAGGTTACTCAAATTCTTCTGTACACAATATATATAAATGGATATATATATATTTCCACTTTTTGCTCATTTTGGAACTTTTTGGAAGTCTGCTAACTCTCCTCTGTTTGACCTATGACAATGAAACTTGGGGTAGTGTTAGAAGCATTCTTGGGCTACACATTTGTGTTAAACTTTTTGAAATTTGAGGAAGGGGTTCTCAAAGTATTGCAAACCCAGCATGTTGTCATTATGATAACTCCCATAAATTTGTAGATTTTGCCTTAAAATTGTTATGGTAGTTTCAGACTATTTGGGTCTGGTTTGATATTGAATTTGAGCAAAATCGGTCAAATGGTTTTCAAATGGCAGCCATTACAAATTTGACACTTTTTTTTACTGATTTTGGCATTTTTTGGAGTCTGTGGAACCTCTGCTTTTTGACTTATGGCAATTAAACTTAAGACAGAGCTAGACGCTTTCATGGGCAACACATTCGTGTTAAAATTGTCGAAATTCATTCAGTAATTTTGGAAGAAGGGGTTCTCAAAGTTTTGCAAACCCACCACGTTGTCATCACGATAATTCCCGTGAATTAAAAGATTTTTGCTCGAAATTTTTATGGTAGTTGGAGACTATTAGGGACTGGTTTGGTTTTGAATTTGAGTGAAATCGGTCAGCTGGTTTTTGAATGGCAGCCATTACAAAATTTGACACTTTTGGAAAATAACACTTACTGCAGTTGATGCGTGGAAGAGATATTTTTTCTATATAAACGGGAACGATTCGTTATAAAAAAATCAAATAAATATCGATAATTTTTGAGAAATATCAAATAAACATCAATATATCAATATTTGAACAAGATCTGGAAAATTTTAGATAAAAAAATTTTTTCTTTCAAATGGAAATGAAACCCGAGATAGAAACTGAATGAAAAATTTTGGTAAAATCAGAAAACATAATGGAAATGGAAACCAAAATGATGGAAATGGAAAGAAAAAATAACTAACATTAGGGTAAATTTTGGAAACTCAACTAGGAAACAAAATAAAAAGTGTAGCGTTTTTTAATCTCTGACCCAAAAACAGTGAAATTGAGACAATTTTTTTTTTTTTTTTTAATATCTCGGCTTATGAGGCCTCAAAATTATTGTTCTTGGTCTCACTTTATTCCTTAGTCTCCTATTTAATTTAGTATGTAAAATGAAAATCCAAATGTTCTTTAAAGAGAATTATGAAGAAGTATTTGAAGACTCCTATATATTTACCATGCTTTTATCTTGTTTGTTCGTCCATATAGCTATATATAGCACCACAAATGCCGCAGCTGATCTGTCAGGGAGAATTCCCTATTGTTTTGAATGTTATATTTTCTGTATTGCTTTAATTAATTTCAAGAATCAATGCTGCAGTGATAGAATAACAGGAATTAAGGATGGATTGATATATGTATATGATTAGATTTTCAAATTATTCATTACCCAACTATATATTAAACTATAAAATATGGAAATTAGTAATTCGCCCCTTTTTTGTGATCCCAATGGGAATCGGAGAATAAATTGAATGAAAAAATGAGCATTAAATACGAACTCGGCGCCACAAAATACATGTTCTGTTAATATATCACACTTTAATCTAAAAAATCAAAATTTTCCCGTCTTTTCAGGCCAATGGAGGCTGAAGAATAGGTCGAATGAAAGAATGAGGATCAAATTCGAACTGTTGATATATCACATTATAAAATATGAAAAGTCAAAATTTGCCCCTCTTTTGAGCCTGGTCAGAATCATAGGATTGGTTAAATGAAAAAACGAACCTCAAATTCAAATCTTCAATTACATAAGAGGATTACATAATACAATGTGAATACATTTTCTTTAGGGATTGAGAAATGAAAATGGAAACCGTATTTTTTGGCACTGGAAACAAAAGTCCTCAGACTAATAACGGAAACTAAATAATGAATCATTTTTCTTTGTTTTTGAGAAAGAAAAATAGAAAAAATATCAATATTTTTGGGCAAATATCTGAAACGGAAACTGAATCAGAAACAGAAACTGAATGAGAAATTTTGGTAACATAATGGAAACGGAAACCAAAATTATGGAAATGGAAACAAAAAATAACTAACATTGTGCTAAATTTCAGAAACCCATCTAACGGAAAAGGATTGAAAAAAGGTAGCGTTTCTCATCCCGATTTTTGTGAGTACATTGTTATTTTTTGTAACACCTCGATATGAAGACCAATAACAAAGAAAATTCAACCAAGTAGATATCAATGTCTAACAAGACAAGTATTCTCTTATTCGGAAAACAAGATCCACTGCGCCCTCTCTGACCACTAAAGAGCAGAAACAAAACAAATATTACGTTTTCAGAGAATAAGGACTACTCTATTCAATAAACCAATATGTTTTTTTCATCATATGTAAGCATAGCAGGATGTAACACAACTCCCAAAACTGCAAAATTTTGAATATGTAACCCTACCTAGCGATCGACTGCACAGACGTTGTCACGTCAAAACTAACAAGACTATTGATATTATTTCAGATATGAGACGTTCGACGTGGATAAACCATTAATGCCGTTTACACTTCTGGTTACTTCGGGTTAGCTGGAATAGTTATTTGTAGCTTGTACCTTGCCGCGCTCTAACATAATTAGATATAATGCCGAACTTGATAGACCGAAATGATTTTACTAACGTAATTGTACATTAATAGTTGTAAATACAGTCATAACTGAAATGAAATTGTTTCAATTTCAATATTCGATTTTTAATTAAATACGTTGTTCTTATAGTATCTCAGTTCAGCAATGCTTTCAAGAATATCTTCTAATGCTCTATGCACAAACAGTTTTGAAGGCGCATTCGAATAAATTTCACGGTTCCAACGGCTGTGAAAAGAACACAGTAAATAACAAGAAAATACGATAATCAATTTAACAATTTCGGAAGAAACTCAATAATTTCTGGTTTACCGGCATAATTCTTTAACACTAGAAACATCGATTATTCTATAGTGAAGATAATCATTCACTTTTGGTAAATATTTGGCTAAAAATATTCGATCCATGTAAACTGTATTTCCAGCGAGACAGCATTTCCCTAGAAAACAAAATAGAATTATTTACATGGACAGAATTCATTAATATTGTTTTGTTTGAATGCTAAGGAGTACCTTTAGGAGTGTACTTTTGTAGATGCTCCAGTAATCGTTTTTCCACATCTTGAACTGTCATAGTACTTTTGATTACCTGTTCTAGCAACCCACTCTATGACAGAGAGAACGTTACTTAATGAAATTTCTGAATTAATTATCCAGAGTTTACAACAAAACCAAGACATACCCTTCTGTGAGTACCCTGACACCAATCTCCCATTGCTTCCAAAAGCTGACTAGGTTGATTAATTACTAGGCTTAGTCTTTCACCGACTTCATCAAGATTAGCTTCGGTAATAACACAAGCAATTTCCAAAATCGCATCTTTTTCAGGATTTAGTCCCGTTAGCTGTAATTAAAAGCACCTGGCGAGTTAAAATATCAATAACATTCCGAAAAATGAAGATTTAACAAAGAAACACACTTCCATATCAATCCAGACTAATCTTAATAAAGGATCAACCGAAGGTGATTGCGTCATGCCTAAAATACAGAAGAAAGACGGTCGTTAAAAAAAATGGTTTCTGTTCAAATTACATCCAGTGAATGATGAAATTTCTTTAAAAAAGGGCAAGGTTACTCAGATACAACAATATAGCTTTTTTTTTACCTCGATTCACTACATATCGCATGAATCCATAATGTAGTGTGTATATTCTTCGAACAATACTGGAAAACTGAAATTGCATATCAACTGGATTAAGAAAAACTTTAGAAACATCAACGGCTATTACCTCAAAATCAAAATATCACATTGAAGAAAATTTGAAAATTAAATCCAGTTAGCAGGTTGATTCAGGTCGATACGGAATATTTTTCAATGTTGATGTTCATTGAATTCCAAACAAGATGTTCATTGAATTCCAAACAAATTTTCAATTGTACCAGCCGACAGTCGTAAATCCGTAATAATAAAACCTTTGACTATATAGCTTAATGGACTGCTAGAACTGATAAGAAATACATAGAGTTAAATGGAACACCGCTGAAGCCACTGTTAACAGGCGTTCTTTTTCGAAAAACGACCTTTGGTGATAAGTGAAAGTACAAACACTAGTGAAACTTAAAAGAATATCGTTCTCTCATTGCTTATATTGTTAGGAGTCACGAAAATATAACTGAATACAAATTCAATTTTCACACAAAGTACCTTTTTCGAAAAGTAACGCCTGCAGTGTTCGGCTTCAAGATTTTATCAGTTCTAGCAGTCCATAAGCTATATAGTCAAAGAATAAAACAGTTTTTGAGAATTGTTGACACGACAATAGCTCTGTTTGATAGGACTACACCAACTTACACCAACCTACACCAGGAAGGCGATTCCACAAATTTTAGAATGTTATATGACTTTATGCTAAGTTTTACTTGAATATTTGTGGAATATCTTTATATTTAGAAGAGAAATTAATTACGAGCAACTATCTCAGTTCTAAACGTAAATTTGCTTGATTTAACTCATAAAAAGAACTTGAACACTATCATAATAGAAAAACTAATTTATTATAAGAACGAAACATATTAAAATAGTATCGCCATATTGAAAACAACAAAGTTGAATGAGCGTCACCCTTTGACTATATAGCTTATGGACTGCTAGAACTGATAAAATCTTGAAGCCAAACACTGCAGGCGTTACTTTTCAAAAAAGGTACTTTGTGTGAAAATTGAATTTGTATCAGGTAGAATATCGTGTATTTTATATTTAGACCTAATTATTTCGTTCCGTAATTCTTACTTTTTTTTTTATACAGAACGTTTTAATGCAAATGGGATTAAATGTTATTACTGTCGATGGAAAACTAATCAAAGAATTACGTACTTATATACAGGTAGAATAAGGAAAATATTAATAATTTCCTTATTCTTATCTTAAAACTATACTATACAGTTAACTATATAATATTTTATGAGGATGCACCAATTACACCTACAAAATCCAATTTATTACAAGCTTCTTCAAAATCATTAAGAGATTGCAATAAATCTGTCGGTAAGCTATTGCCATTAGATGCTTCTAGACCATTAGATAGTGGATATATACTCATCTCTTCTGTTAAGTCAAGTTTTGATGCACTTAAAGTATCAGTGGAATGAAGTTCTAGTAAAGTATTACATATTGATGTGAGGTATGCAGAACGAGGATCGAAAGAACTTGAGACTTTCTTCTTTTAAGACATTTATTTCGCGACTAAAATATATTTCACAAACGAAAAAGTAAATGGCGAAGCAACAGCGATATACGATCGAAAGTAGTAGGGGAAACACTTTGTGACTAGAGTGTACATATGACATATATATATAGAATGATATGATGATGATGATGAAGAATGAGATGAGGTGGGATTTTGTATCAACACATATTTATGTCATTAATTATTCTATAAACTTACAAATAATGCCATTTTATCATGTGTCAATGGCAAAGTAGAATAATAATAAAATTAATTATCTAAAAATATAATTTTAATTACTAAATTAACGAAATATAAAAATTAATTTTTTTCTAGCCAGAATTGGAAATTTGGAATCACTATCACTTATCACCAAAGGTCGTTTTTTGTAAAAAGAACGCCTGTTAACAGTGGCTTCAGCGGTCTTCCATTTAAACCTATGTATTTCTTATCAGTTCTAGCAGTCCATAAGCTATATAGTCAAAGGCGTCACCTCTTGACCAGAAAACAGAAAGAAGAAAAGACACAGATAAAAACGACGAGAACTTGACTGTGGGAGATCTTGATTGCAGTAGTACCAACTACTGACATCTAACACCCCCTTCCTGGCGAGTGTCGAGCCGTTTTTATTGGAATTTCTTGAGAATTGATGTTCTTGAGTTATCACAGACTTGAAGAATCACAGCAGCTTGAGAATCACAGGAACTTGAGTTTACTTAATCTTAACAAAACAAAACAAGTATGACGCTCCAAAAACAAAAATAAACTTAAATTCTTAAATTTTGGTCATAATACTAAACAGAAAAAAATTGAGCAAATAAAATTACAAAATTAATTGACCAGAGAAAAAGGAAAAACGTCAAAATTAACAAACAAAATGAGAATCATAAAATTGTTAGATGTCAGTAGTTGGTACTACTGCAATCAAGATCTCCCACAGTCAAGTTCTCGTCATTTTTATCTGTGTCTTTTCTTCTTTCTGTTTTCTGGTCAAGAGGTGACGCTCATTCAACCTTGTTGTATTCAATATGGCGATACAATATTAATATGTTTCGTTCTTATAATAAAGTAGTTTTTCTATTATGATAGTGTTCAAGTTCTTTTTATGAATTAAATCAAGCAAATTTACGTTTAGAACTGAAATAGTTGTTCGTAATTAATTTCTCTTCTAGATATAAAGAAAATTAATACTAGGTAACGAGTCACCTGCAAACAAAATAATATTAGTATTTTCAAATAAAAATGATACTTAAAAATAATAAGTCTTCCTGAAAATAAAAGAACACATGATTAACCTGGAACAAAAACAAACATAAAATTATAAAAGTATCTGAAAAGGAAAATACAATTATTAATATTATTCTTGATCGAGAAACTGAATTCATCTTGATGGAATACATCTGGAACAATAAACAGATATATTAGTATTTCATCACATTAAGTAGATGAGTTCATCAGACTGCTTGACATCAACTTGGTCTTGATAATAAAAGAAAGACTTGATTCATAAAAAAGTCGACTCTTGAGAAAATTAATTTACTTGAACTAAACTTGTCATTATTTCTTGAGGTTAGAGTCAATATTATAACATAATTTTGAGTCTGGATATCGATCGATGAATTATATTCAGCAAACCAGGAAAATACGAAACTCGTACCCAATTTGGAATTATCAGAACTTGAGTAAATATATATCTTGATTCTTGAACTTGAAACTTGATTTACTTGATCGTTAATATTTTTCTAAAATTTATACAACTTACAAATTTTGAGAAATTTCTTCTATTTATGAATAACAGAAGTTTAACGAATTTTCATTTATGAATAACGAAAATTTTATTAGCTTGACTTGACTTGACTTGAACAATAGAGATGGTAACTTGATAAATTAAAGTTTTCAGATATACTTGAGTGACTCTCTTGACTTACCATCTTAATTGCTTAACAGTTTTTCACGTAAGAACTCATGTTGCTGAGCCATAAGAGGTTTTGTTAAAATATCAGCAACTTGATTATTTGTTGATACATGAATAATTTTGAGTAAGTTATCACGAACATACTCTTTTACCTTGAGATATCGACGTTCGATATGTTTAAGTTTACCATGATTATAGAAGATAGATAATAAGTTACAGGTAGACTGATTATCTTCATACACGGTAACTTGAGTTTTAAACTGAGGAAAAGTTTCTTCAGTTAACCTACTACAATAGAGCATATGACTTGAAGCAACAGCAACGGCTACAAACTCGGCCTCAGTAGTTGACTCAGCAATTACGTCTTGTTTTCTGCTGCCCCAAGCAATTGTATTACCAAACTGTTTAATACAATAGCCAGTAGTAGATTTTCTTGATTTATCTGCTGCGAAGTCAGCGTCAACGTACGCAACAATATCTTCATCAGGACTTGAGTAGGTTAAACCTAAAGTCGGAGTGTGTTTTAAATAACGAACTACATGACTTACTAAGGTACGATGTAACTCCGTAGGTTTTTCTTGAAATCTAGCTAAGAAACTTACCGCAAAAGAAATATCTGGGCGAGTAGTATTAGCTAAATATAAGAGTGACCTAATAGCCGTCCTATACGAATTATGAGGAGGTAGGGGTGTTTCTTGAATTTTTGGAAAATTGGCGAAAGAGTTCATTGGAACTAAACGTTCACCACAATTTTCTAACTTGAATTCGTGAATTAGGGTTTTGATATAGTCCTCTTGATGTAAACGAAGATTACCAGTGTTATTGTCAATTTCAATTTGAAAACCAACATAACGACTTGGGGAACCTAAGTTCTTGACTTCAAAATTTTCTTGGATAGACTTGATAGCATCTTGAACAACTTGATTGCTAGAGCCCATAATTAAAATGTCATCAACGTATGCTAACATTTTGACAAAATTATTACCACTTGATTTCATGAAAATGCAGCCTTGACGTAATAATGGTTCAAAACCCTTACTCTTGAGAATTCTTGAAAATTTTACGTACCATGACCTAGATGCAGTAGCTAACCCATACACAGCTTTATTTAACTTGAGTGCATAGAGTTTGCTGTCGAGATCAATACCCTGAGGTATTGAGGTATATTTATCTCGATCAATCTCAGTATTGAGAAAGGCAGTCTTGATATCTAGCTGTGTAATTCTTAACTTAAGTTTGCAATCTAAAGAAAAGAACCAACGAATTGTGGTTGCAGTTGCAGTAGGTGAGTAGGTATCTTGAGTTGAATATTTTTCTTGATCAACAGCACCAACTATTACAAGGCGAGCTTTAAAAGCTCCATCAGGTTTAATGGTAAAAATCCACTTCCACGGAAGTAGTTGATGACCCTTAGTATTTGATTTTGGGACAATACGCCAAACCTTGTAACAATTTAGAGACTTGATCTCTTGAGTTATTGCTTCCTTCCATTTAGGCCAGTCAGGTGATTTTAATGCCTCTTTATATGATTGTGGTGCATTAGGAGAAGAAACTTCTGTTTCATCTCTTTTATTATTCGCATCAGAGATACGAAGAATTTGCACTGAGCCATCAATCCCTTGACTTTCTTGAGAAAGATCCCAATTATAATCAATTTCGATTATCTCATCTTGGGAATTATCTTCACCAACTTGAACTTGAACAATAGGAGGAGCAATATCTTGATTGGGACTTGGACTTGAATCAACTTGATTCTCTACCAAACTATCATTACAAGCAACGTTAGTAGATAGAGAGTTATCTTGATTTTCAACTTGAGTTAAATTTTCATCAGGAAAATCTAATTCTTGATTACTAAATTCTTGAATAGTTTCTTGACGTTCATTAATAGCATCCCTAAATGTTTTACTTTCGTCAAATTTGACATTACAAGAAACGTTAGTCTTTTTAGTAGCAGGATTATATAAAGTATAACCTGTTTTAGTATACCCTACTAAATATTGTTTAGTACTAACTACATCAAATTTTCGACCAGTAGGTTGATTTTCTTGAAGTACATAAGCCAGACAGCCAAAAACGTGAATACTTGATAAATCAGGCTTATTACCGTAAAACATTTCATAGGGTGTCTTGAAATTTAGTGCTCTGTGTGGTGACCTATTATATAAGTATTCGGTAGCATCAGCAGCTAAGCCCCAAAAGGAAGTAGGAAATCCACTCTCTTGAATTAATGAACGAATCTTGACCTCAATAGTTCGATTAGCTCTCTCAGCAGTACCATTATGCTCACTAGTATAAGGACCAGAGGTTTCTCTCTCAATTCCTAATTCTTCAATTAGTTGATCCATGGCCTGATTAACAAATTCAGACCCATTATCACAACGTAAAGTTTTACATTGACCTTCTTGATGGAATTGAGCCTTAATTCTCTTGACATACATCTTGAAAAACCTAGTCACTTCATACTTTTTCTTGAGAACAAAAATACTAATATAATGAGTATAATCGTCTAAAAATACTAGTAAATAAATATTTTTCTTGGCAAAGGTAGGGGGAGAGATTGGGCCAATCACATCAGCGTGAGTTAATTCACCTGGTCTTGAAGCTCGTTCACGATCTTTATCGAAACATTTACGAGTCATTTTTGTTTGGTTACAAACTTGACAATCTTGAAATGTGTCCGAACAAATTATGTCCGGGACACCAATAGCAACAGAACGAAGACTATATAAATTTAGAGAGGAGATATGTCCCATCCTACGATGCCAAATATTCCCTTCATTCACCAATTTTGTTCTTTGTTCATCACTTATCATTTTCTTGACTTTTCGATTTTTCCTTTTACCAGTTTTCATACGATAAACTGGTAAAGAATTGGAATTATTCTTAACATTGCTTGAATTTTCTTGACTTGATACCCCCTTCGAATCCTGCACAATTTTACCAGAATTTGCGGAATCGACATTACTTGATTTATTTTGTTGACTTTTACTTAACTCCATTTTATCAAACTCATTGATCCAGGAGTCATCAACATCAGACCCGTCAGTAGCAACATTAGACCCATTACAATCAGACTTTTTGTTACTAGACGATTTACTTGATTTGGGGGACTTGACTTGACTTTTATTACCTAGACCACTTTGATCAGCAATTTCTGACAAACTCGGATCATTAGTGTATTCAGATAATAAAATTGATTTACCTTTAAATATTCTTGATAAAGCCTTTTTGTAGTTCTTGATATTTTTGTTCATACTTGAAGGGACAAATTGATATCTATCTTGACTTGAAATTATCTTGATAAGGGGTTTATTCAACCTGACCTCTTCTTGCCTGTGAAATGTAACTTGATTAGACTCGAAGAGTAACTTGATATTATTGTCTTTAACAAAATGGTTAACACTAACAAGCCCATTTACAAGACAGGGAACTACTAAGACTTCTCTTAAAACAAAGGTAAATATTCTTGACGATGATTCGTGATTTAAAGTAAATAATATTATACCCTCACCCGTAGCCTTTAATACACTATCTTTACCAGCTTGTCCCAAAGTTTTATCTTTCGGGAAAGCTCGATAGTTTAAAACTTGGTGAATGTGAGCTACAGCATTTTGGTGGCCCCACTATCAATCACGAAAACATCGGTATCTTGATTACGTGAATCTTGATTTAGAGAATCTTGATTATTAATTACATTTAAATTAATTAAATGTAACTCACTTGAGATACTGTTCGGATCCAGTTGCGGCGCAGGACAGTTGCGAGCTTCATGACCAGGTTTTTGAAAACAGTATCAAACCTTTTTGTTACCGTTGAAACATTTATCCGCCTTGTGCCCATTCCAGCCGCAATCCTTGCAGCGAACTTTCTTCTCTTGATTTTCTTTCTTGACGTCTTGATTTTGTTTCACAGGGGCCGTAGAAGTTGTCTTGATACTTGATTTATTGCTTGATTCGTCAATGGACTTATACATAACATTACTTGAAGAAGAACTTGATATTGGAGCAGGTGATTTACCTGACTGAGGTGTAGAGGGAATCGACGCTGCCTTCCGTGTGTACTCTTGACGTTTCGGAGCACTCTCCGATGGTTTAGCAGTTGTCGACTTCTTCCTTTCTACGTAATCCAAAAGGGATGTACGTAGCATTTCCTCAGACAGGTCTTCACCTGCTCGTGCACATAATGTATCGATGACCGCCTCGAACGAAGGGTTTAATTTTTGAATTAGCTTGATTAACCAGAAGGAGGGTGGAAAGACCTGACCAAATTCCACCAAACTTCGTCGAGCGGCATCGAATTTAGACAAAAACAAAATTAATTCGGTATTGTCTACGTACTTGAGTTCATTAAGACGGTTCATGACAGCAATCATGTCATGAATTGTCTTGCTACCGTACTGCCTCTTGAGTTCTTGATAAATTTTGCAGGCTGATTCGAGGTGAAAAATTAGCGTCTTGATCGGTTGTGCTACATTCATCCGAATCAGGTTCTGCACTTGAGCATCAACTCCTCGGCAAATGTTCTCAGGTACACTGAGGTGTTCAGCTCGAGGAAATGCAATCCACTCAATCGCATTTGCCGCCGCTAAGTCGTTCTTGATATCCCTCTCCCACATCTTGAAATTTTGCTTACCCTTTAGCTTCTCATTGTTACCATATGTACGCAATGGAATCAATGGAACCATTTGAAATTGGCCCATCGTCGGGTAACATTGATACTGAAACGAAGTATTTGTTGGAGTATAAATGTTACCCGATAGTGTTTGATTCGCATCACGCACAAATGAGCTTGAATCTTGAAATGCCGCAGGGTAACTTGACACTTGAGGTGCAGGCATAAAGCCTGCTCTTGATTCTTGAAAATTTGGTGCTTGACCAAAACTTGACTCTTGACCGACGTTAGTTAGTCCGGGAGGGGGAGCAAACTGACTTTTCGGCGACATTTTCGAAAAATCAAGCGCCGCGAGTGCGTTTGAAGCGGAATCTACGATCATGCTATCGACATTCGACGACGACTTAATATCTGAAATAACACTTGAATAATTTTTATTAATATTTACTTGACTTGAGATCGATGACCTGGCAGACGGTGAATTTCTTGAACTTGATATTTCTACTTGATTCGACGAACTGCTTGACGGACTTGATAACGACGTAGACGAGATTTCTTGACTTAGCATACGTAACGGTATTACATTATCTTGAATTGACTCACTGGATTGTATAGACGAATGACCTGGTTGAACTTTCTTGACTATCTTTCCGGAATCCGAGAAAGTAACTGTGATGGTTGGTTCAGCCACAGTGCTTGAAGACATCTTGATTTCACCAGCCATATCAGACATTTCTTGAACCAGCGGTAAATCTTGAATTTGGACGATCTCATCTATCGTATCGGTTGTCACTGTATTCACAATCGGATTGAATGACACCTTCTTGACTTTTGACACCTGTTTCTTCTTCGTAACTGGAAGAGCAGGAGCTTGAGATCGGCTTTTACGTGTTTTCGGAGCCATAAAATAAAAGACAAAAACGCAAACACAACCCCCGAATTTCTTGATACACGAACTTGAAAAATTAAGCGATCTTAATTTACGTACTTGAGATTTTTCGTAACATAAAATACAAACGTGATTCTTGACGATAACAAAGGCGCGAACACGCGAACACACTTGAACTCTGCTATCACTTTATATTTAGAAGAGAAATTAATTACGAGCAACTATCTCAGTTCTAAACGTAAATTTGCTTGATTTAACTCATAAAAAGAACTTGAACACTATCATAATAGAAAAACTAATTTATTATAAGAACGAAACATATTAAAATAGTATCGCCATATTGAAAACAACAAAGTTGAATGAGCGTCACCTCTTGACCAGAAAACAGAAAGAAGAAAAGACACAGATAAAAACGACGAGAACTTGACTGTGGGAGATCTTGATTGCAGTAGTACCAACTACTGACATCTAACAAATATCCCTACTGGTGTAGGCTGATGTAAGTTAGTGTAATCCTATCAAACACAGCTATTGTAACAACAGTCGTTCCACAATTGCACACTTTGTTTTGATGTTTTGATGCGCGATATTAATCGAAAATTGTTGGGATACGATTCCCTCAGTTCCTCACAAACACATAACTTTACATTGACTAACACTGTATGTAACATGTTATTACATTTATTTGTTTTACATGTGGCGACACTGATCGCCAACATAATATTCTTCCCGCCACTGTTTGACGGAGAATGTTCTCCGTTCGTCAGTCGTTGTACTAACGTCGATAATGAACATTTTCTAAGATGGAAGTCCGTACTAATCTTTTCTGTGTAAAGTGATCAGACCTCACCTCAATATGTTGGCAGAGCTGCGGATCAGAAAAATAAGTGCGGTAATTAAAATGTGGTATGTGATAATCGTGTAATTTGTTAAAAATTAAAAGTTCGTGTTTCACGTAAAGTGAAAGGCTTGGTGCTGAGTGATACCTCCACGCAAAGTGGTAGGAAAAGTAAAAATTCGTGAATAAAAAAGTTCGATTCAGTGATTAAAGTAACTATCCTGAAAAAGTGAAAAGTTTAATTGAAGTAAATCAACAAATTAAAATTGAAATTTAATGAAATCAACGGTAAAGTCTTGGGTGCCTGTGAAAACGTCAAAGTCGAAAGTCTGGAGAAAACAAATCAGATACGAGAGGATTTTATGGTTTGGTAGACCAGTGCACACTATCAAAAACGGTTGGCAATTGTTTGGGAGTGAAACAGTGGAAGAAGATCGAAAAGTCAGAAGCGGCAGAGTAAAAATTGTCGGAGTTTGGTGTCACTTGGGCAAGGTAGCAGAAGAAAAACATCGAAAAAACACGAAAACAGAACCAAATAATTAAAGATAAGTAAAAGGTTTAAATTAATTAGTAAATAATTCGTGTGATTTTGCTCAAAATTAATTAGGAAAAATCATAATTTTTGCAAGACAAAGTTAAATTTCAATATATTTTCAGGTAAATTCTCAAAAAAATCCCAAGTAAAGTTGAAACTTGAAAGGTGATATCGATAGCCTTCAAACTTTATCTTGTTGGTTGAGAATTGTAGAAAAAGGAAATCTTTGTTGGATGAGATTCATCGAGTCCAACAATAGAAAACCTACATTTTTGAACATTGACATTAGTGACAGATTTTTTCCTGTTCACATACAATAAAAGATCGACTAAATTGATGAAAACTGATAAATTATTTTCCTTTCAGCTATAATCTTTTTCATACTTGTTAAATAATTTTTGCACTGAGTATTAATTCGAATTTTAACGTGTTTAATAGAATCATCTGTATTCTGAAACAAGACTTGGGACTTTGATTAATTTAATTTCGAACATTTTTGACGATAAATTCACAGTAATTTGATCGCTCAAGAAGTAGAAACAACGGGGAGAGATCACCTCATCGTTGGCAACACATATTTCGTAAGATTTAATTTAGAATATTGACTAATTATTGAATATTATAGTATAATATATTTAATTTGCATTCCCGATCAAGCGGCTAAGACCGTGTTGTGCATAATCATGCGGTTGAGACCGTGTTACCCCCTTGAATTAAGTTCTCGTGTTTCTGAGGTAGGATCTAAATTCCCGAACACCCAAAATCTAATAATAAAATGTCACGATTTGACACAAAAAAGGTATTCGATGGGAGGAATTATGATGCCTGGAGGACCACGATGGTCTCAACACTCTATAAAGATGGATTATATCCGATAAGGCACAATGTTGAGACCTAAGTGCAATTTTTGGGACTGGAATTAAACAGTTTTTTAAACCCTGAATCTGGCAATGCTAGTTCAGCTAACAGGATGGCATATTTCCGCAATCAGGAAAAAGGAAAGGCTTTAATCTATCAGGGATTGAACAACGAATTAATTGAAAGGGTAAAAGATTTAAAAACAATAAACCAAATTTTAAAACTTTAGATGAAAGGTATAAAAGCTGCACGCAGGTTACATATATTAACGCGAAGCAGGACTTTCAAAGATTAAAATTTAATACTGATGGAAATATGAGAAGTTACTTAGACGTGTTCTCTAGATCAGCCCAAAAAATAAGGGACTGTGGTAAAAATTTAGACAAACAGGAGGAGATAGAACAACTCCTAATATCACTGAACATGGACTATGACATGACAAGGCTGGAGTTCAATACCTTAAGCCAGGATCAAAAAACAATCGAAACACTCCATACCATGTTGATCGAAAGATCAGATAGGTTTTATGACGAGAAAAAGTCAAGATATTATAATAATAAATTTCGTAATTTCAATCAAAATAATAAAAATCAGAGATTCCAATATGGAGGAATTTATAATAGATATAATAACACAAATAGAAATCAAAACTATAATCAAAATGTAGATCAGGGGAAAATGACATATAATAATAACCAAAAGTCAGAAATGCCTCAAAACAATAATAACAATAATTACGAAAATAGAAAATATAATAATAATCAAAATCAAAAGTATGTTTTAAGTGCCATGGCAAAGGGCACATAACTAAAGTATGTCCGTCAAATAAAGAGGGTGAAAAACCCCAAGATAAATTAGATGGTCCTGCACAAAATACGAGATACGGACGAAATAATCAAAATAATAATAATAAAAACAAAAAAGAAAATGATGTTCAGTGGTCAATGATGATAAGGTACAAGGGCCATGAGCCAAACAAAATAACAAATAATAATAAATTAATAAATTTAA
>WOFM01000387.1:50155-294708 GCA_011428145.1 Ericerus pela
TTTGTTGTGTGGAGGTCTGTTGATCTGTAATGTTGCACGTTAACGGTGAAGGATGTTTTCTTGGTTGTTCTGCTAGGAGTAATGGTGACGGGTGTTTGGTTTTGGGCTCTGCTGCTTCTGCTTGCGGGTTTGCTCCCTCTGCCATTTTAAGTTTTTTCTTCCCCATATCGAGATCTGTGGAGCAATTGTTGCGTTAGATATCTGATTGTAAAAATGCTGCGCATGTGGATATTGAAATGGTGTTTGTACTAATTTATTCTCCGATCTCACTTGTTTATATAAAAGCATGTTAACTATGTTTTATGTATAAAGAATGCAATAAATTATGTATGTGTTTTGTTTTTACCTATGTCTGTTTTGTTCTTTGGTGTTTGTTGTGGACATGCGCTTTCTGCTTTGTAGAGACACGAGTTTGTATTGTACGAATAATTAACAGTATGCACAAATAAATAGTAGACACGAATGGTAAAACACAAAAGAAAACTTAAAATATACTCCAAGGACCATTTCTTGCTCTGCTACCATATAGTGAGATCATTTATAAAAGAACGTGTTGTGTGCATGTTCGTCGCCATTAGCCGAATGACGTCGTTTGTTATTACTCTTAACAAACTTGTCCGTGTTGTCTGTGTTTGTGTATTTTAGTAACGTTTTGATAGGCCTGTTCTACTGACGTCATTGAGTTGATCAATGACGTCATTGAGATATCGATATTGTTGTACATTATCGATATCAAATCGTGTACGACTCCGTCGTTCACGATAAATATTATACATTTTGACGACGGCGGAGTGGCTACTAACTGATGTGAGGCGTACAGAACGAGGATCGAAAGAACTTGAGACTTTCTACATTTGAGAGATTTATTTCACGACTGACAAATACATTACAAGTGAAATATGAAGTGGCGAAGCAACAGCAATATCATATCGAAAGTAGTAGGGGGAAAAACACTTCGTGGTGAGAGTGTACGTATGACATATATATATATAATGTGATTGTGATGATGATGAAGAAGTAGAGGAGGTGAGATTTCCGTTACAACACCCCCCTGAAATTTTACCGCTCGTATTCTTCATCATGTTCGACGCTGGAAGTAAACGAATTATTATTGTTTCAAAAAAAATATTAAGTACAAAATGACATATGCGTAATAAAAAAAATAAAATATTAACATCGTATTATTTAAATATTATTATGGTAACTTTGGGTTTAAAAAAAATTTTGCTGTGCTGTGCTTCGAGAATAAATAAAATAATTGAATAAAATAAATAAATATGGTAACATGCATAGAATATGATATATATATAAATGAAAAATATGGTATATATGTAATATGTAAAAAGAATATTAAAAATACAAAATTGGTAACATGCAAAAATATTAATTTATTATAGGTAACATATTATTTATTCGATCTTTCGATTAGAAAAAAAATTTACGTATACATATTACATTAAAGAAAAAGAAAGAAAAAAATATACGAAGGTATTTCCGATTACGAGTTCACTGAATTCAAAAGAACGTTACGTTTCGTATTTTATCTTAAACGTGTGACATGAAAAAGATTGTAGAATAATATACATTGCATCGCTTATTATCTTTCGTGTATTGCTATTGTATTTGAACTGGCGCTTAAAATGTTTTCGATAAGGCAACCTTCTTTCGATTTATCATAATTATGGTCATGTAATGGGTTTAATCTTTATTGTGTTTATTGTTCGAGGTTTTCCTTTCATTACATCGTGTGGGAATATTTCGTGTATTTCTCTCACGCTTGTTTGGAAATGTATAGGGTTTTTATTATTCGAATTGTAGGGTTTTTTCTTGCTCAATTTTCCTGCTTTTTTCTTTGTTGCAATTTTCGAGAAGTCGAGCATTTATCTCTTGCAAGTATTTTCTAGTAAATCATATTGTTAAGTACTAATTTTGCAACAATTGAAGGTTATTTTTTCAGCACTTATTTTCATGTTACAACCTATATTTTGGACTTGGGACGACTTGTATTTTGAAATAGAAAATTATGAAACATATTATGACTTTGAAATAAACAAATTTTTATATTATATTATGTATAGATGTTCGTTTCGTTTAATATTTTGACAACTATATTTTCAAATTTCGAACGATCCAATGATTTTGTCAAAATATCCGCTAACTGATTCTCAGAGCTTACAGTTCTAAAAAATATTATTTTTTCTTCAAATGCCTCTAAAATTGAATAGCACTTGATCATTAGGGCTCTCGATTTTTTCTGACTACCCCCTGAACATATTTTTTGGGTTGAAATATTATCTTCCATTACATCTACACTCAACTTTTCTCCTAAAATTTCGTAATTCATATATTGTATTACTTTTATGGTATCAAGGGTATCGAAGACTGCAATTATTTCCGCCGCAGTACTTGATGATGCATGAATGGTTTGCTTACAGCAATTCCATTCCACCAAGTCTCCATAAGAAAATAACTTGAATCCAGTTATGGATTTTCCCTTTCCTAAATTATTTATATCTATATTGTTTTCATCAACTTGGGGTGCATATGAGGCATCAATATAGGCCTGTATACCATCCCCTTTTGATCTATATATTATATTATAATTTTTCGTATTATTAATATATCTGAAAATTCTTTTCACGTAATTTTTCATAGTATTATTGGAATTATTTTGAAAACGGGAGAAAAAATTTACTGGGAACAATATATCTGGTCTTGTAAGTCTCGCTAAATACAGCAGTCCACCTATCATTGACCTATATTCCGTATCATCTATTCCGTTTTCAATTTTATCTATTTTCAGACCTGTCTCCATAGGAGTGTTAGTATTTTTTAGCTCCGAAATTCTAAACTTTTTCAACATTTTATCTATATGTTTATATTGTGAAAGTATCATTGTGTTATTTTCGATGTCTCTAGTTATTTCCAAACCCACAAAAAATCTAGGGTTATTTATTATAGTGATCGTAAAATCTTTTTGTAGCTCCTCATTTATTTTTGTAATAGACGATTGCGAATTCGACGCAATTAATATATCATCCACATAAGTCAAAAAATATATTCTTTCATCATTATTAATTATAGTATAAAAACATCTATCGCTTTTTGTTTTAGTAAAGCCCATATCCCTTACTTTTGTATCTAATAGGTCATACCATGACTTGCTGGATGTCTTCAATCCATAAATCGATTTTTTTAATTCTAATACCTGATTCGAGTTGATATTTACACCCTCAGGTTTTCTTACAAAAATAGGTTTAATAATTGGTGAATTCAAATACGCAGTTTTTACATCATATTGCACCATTATCAATTTTTCTTTATTAACTATAGATAGTAATGATCTTATAGTTCCTACTGATGCTACTGGTCCATGGGTTTCAGCAATATTATATTCTGTTCTGTCCTTAAACCCTCTCGCTACAAGTCTTGCCTTTGGTTTTGGATTTCCAAATTCATCAAATTTAATTGTGAAAATCCATATTGTGTCTATAAGTTTTTGGCGATCGTAGTCGACTATTTCCCACACCTTCATATCATCGAGAGAATTAAATTCGTCATTTATGGCCCTAATCCAATCTTCCCTAAATGGGTTCAATTCTATCTCAGATTAAGTTTTTGGAATATTATCCTCTATATATGTTTTGTTATATTTTACGTTAATATTCATAACTATGGGGTTAATTATCCCTAAATCATATTCATAGTCTGATGATTTTATCATTAATGGTTTATTATTTATCAATAATGATTTAATATTTTGGGTTTCATCCACTTTAACATCACATGAAATGTACGATTTTGTGTTATAAGGGTCTTTAAGACAGTATCCCGTATTTGTATAGCCCATCATTATACTTTTTTCTGCTCTATGTGCTAACTTCGGGTTGATTTTGTTTTTTGATTTTGCTTTGGTTTTTGTGGCATTTTGCTTTCTGACTTCCATAGGAATATGCCTGTAAGTTAGTGCTCCAAAGACTTTAAGATTTTTTAGATTTGGTTTTATCTCATAAAATAATTCATAGGGTGTTTTAAATCCTTCATTCGCCTTTGTAGGTGATCTATTAATTAAGTAGGCCGCTGTCACTACAGCATAAGACCAATATTTTATGTCAAGGTTGGCATCAATTAACATGGCCTGTACTCTCCTCATTAACGTTTGATTTTGCCTCTCGGCAACACCATTTAACTCCGGAGAATATGGCACCACATAATCCATTGTTATGCCAACCTCATTACAATAATTTATTATTTTTATATAAGTATATTCCTTGGCATTATCACACCTAATAGTCCCTATGGGGTATTCTGGAAATTTATTTTTCATGGACACTATAATGTTTTTGAATTCATTCGTCACCTGGCTTTTGTTAGCTATAGGCATGACAAATGTATACTTTGAAAAGTGATCTATAAAGGTTAAAATATTTTTTGTTTCGCCACAGAGGGCGTAAACAGACCCATAATATCTGAGGACGCTATTTCCAATTTTTGAGTTGGCTTAGTTCTAACGCCATTATGACCCAATCTTGAATTATTAGCAACACAACATATTTGGCAATTCGCAAAATCCTCGTCTCTAAAATTTATATTATCGGGAATGCCAACCGCTAAATTTTTAACTTTTGCAGATATCTGGCATTTAAATGTCCTAGTCTCCTATGTATTGTTAATTTTTTATTAATATTATTATTTGTTTGTGATTTATGGGGTGTTTCCTCAATTTCATTATTCTCTTCCCTTATTTCCTCTTCATCACCCCCTTAGGTGATTCATTATTAGTATCATCTTCTTGAATTTCCAATTCTACAGTAAAATCATCCCATTCATCGTCTATATTTTGAGTGACGGGTGCACATATTATATTATTTTCATTATTATCTATATTATTATTAATTTTTTTATTATTATTTTCAATATTGTAATATATGTAAAAGATTCCATCTTCTTTTTTTGCAGTCATTACTATTTCTGCATTTTCAATAAAATATATATTCGCAATATTCTTCTGTTGATCGATATTTATCGTACCTGTATTCGTGATTTTTATGACTGAAATAATATCTAGGTTTAGATCCGGTACATAATGAACATCATTTAATTCTATCAATTACTGAATTTTGTTAAAATTTTCGACTTTGATCACCATTCTCCCCGTGTGAGTAGCATATAAAAAGGTATTTTTTCCAGCACATTGCAATTTGACTGGAGTCACAAATTCTTTAACATCGACTAATTTATCTAAGTCAGATGTCAAATGTACCTCTGCAGCTCCATCTAAAATTGCTCTGTGATTTAATATATCGTAATTTTCATTCTTATTATGTTTATTATTATTAATTAATTCGTTCAACAACCATAAATTATTATTTTTGTTGAATTTTTTGACCATGCAAGACATTTTCACTTGCTGTTCTGAATTCTCTTTTTTATTAGTATTTTGTGAATTTGCATTTGTTTTAGGGGGATAATTCCCTTGATTGTTATTAAAATTATCACTACTATTATTTACTTGTGGATTATTATTATTACAGTTTTGTGCCATATGCCCAAATTGCCCACATTTGTAACATTTTGGATTATTTTGATTATAATTTCTGCTATTACCTCTATAGTTATTACCCCTATAGTTATTGCCTCTATAATTCGAGTTACTTCTATAATTATTTCCTCTATAATTTCCATTACCATTATTCCCATTATTATTTGAATTATTATTCTGGTTCTGGTTTGATTCATTATTATTACCATTACCATTATTATTAAAATTGTTTCGATTACCATTTGTATAACCATTACGACCATTGCCATTTCCTCTATAATTATTTCTACCTCCATAATTATTATATCTACCCCTGTAATTATTCCTATTGTAATTATTATTATTATTTCTATAATTATTATTTATTTGGTTATTATTACCATTTTGCTTTTTTAATGTTTGATCCCTGAATTTCTGGTCAGAGTCTTCCCTTAATATTCTTTTAAAATTATCTAAATTTTTTTCGTTTGAAGGTAAATTTTCATACTGAATTTTTGCAATTGCTTGTTCATAGCATAAGGCTAATTGCAAATTCTCTAATTCCTCTGATTCTGTAACTTCTTTACCGCTGTCTCTTATGTCGGTTACTAATTCGTCCCATTTTTTTAGGAAACCCTTCATATTTCCACCAGGTTGAAATCTAAACTCCATCCATTTTGCCTTCGCTATATTGGCTGTGACAGAAGTTTTTGTACCGTAAATATTATCCAATTTTTTTAACATTAATATTGCTGTATTGCAATCCCTTATTTGTTTTGTTATATCATTCGACACTCTTTCCAGTATGAATGCTTTCGCATTATCTTGCATTTTGCAATAGTTCAACATATCCTTATCTGGTCGAAAATTAAGATCATCTATATTATCGATATATCGTTGTAAAAATTCGTGTTCCCCAAAAATATTGTAATATCCAGCTCCCCTAATGGCTGAGATAATCATTCTACGCCAGTCTAGGTAGTATTTCCCGTTAAAAACTTTTCCAAGAGGTGCTTGTATGGGTTTAATTTCATTTGGGGATGCCATATTTTCCTCCGTTTTACAAAATCCTAATAGATTATTTTCTTTATTAATAACTGATGTGTATTTTTTATTTTCAATTGTCTCTTTTTCAATTCTTTCACTTAAATTTTGTTCCTCACTATTTTCTTGATTATCCAGTTTATATAATTTATTAAATTAAAGAATCTGTTCATAAATTTTTCTTTCGATTTATCAGAACTATAAATTCTGCTCGAAAAATAATTTACTGAAGATTCTGAAATTCTAATATATTTTAAGCTACTAATATTTTCTATTCTTCCTGATATATCTACTACAAAAGATTCCAATATTATTTCTCCTGTGAAATATGTAACATAGGGTAAATTATAAGTTTCAATTTTTATATCTATAACTTTTTCACCTTCAAACTTATTAATCAATTCCTTTAATTCCTCTTTTTCAATATTATACTCTCCTAATTTTCCTTCACACAAACTTATTATAGGGGGCATAAAAATTTTACAATTTCCTATTTTTCTCTTTCAGATCCAGTTCAAAAATACAATTATACAAACACGAAAAATAACCAGCCCCAACAAATATTACTTTTACAAAAAAAATAACAAATTTTTACTTTACTATTTCTGTTGCGCCGACGAATAATTCCAGTTTTCTTCACTCTGCTGTCAACCGCTGTACTACCTGCCTGAATTTGGTTTGGAGTTGGCCGAAAAGTTGGGTCTTCGATGTGTGGATCTACGATGAGTCCTCGATGATGGGAGCAGGTTTCCTTTGGCTGTTCACTCGATCTCTTTGGCGGTCCTTCCTGGATTTAGCGTTCGATGACTTCCAGGATCAGCCGTTATTAAGTCGGGAACTTCAGCTTCAAATTTTTATTTAATTTTGAATTTTTCAAAAATTAAAAATTAAATTAAATTTTGAGTTTAAACTTCTCGAAAAAAAACGGTAATTATTTCGTGTATTATTTAACAGAAAACATAGAAAGATTTTCGCACAACAGTAAATAAATTCAAAAAATTATTCCATCGATTTAAATTCCTAAGTCTCTCCTCATAGTTTTACCGCAGCAATGGCTACCATGATGTGAAGCGTACAGAACGAGGATCGAAAGAACTTGAGACTTTCTACATTTGAGAGATTTATTTCACGACTGACAAATACATTACAAGTGAAATATGAAATGGCGAAGCAACAGCAATATCATATCGAAAGTAGTAGGGGGAAAAACACTTCGTGGTGAGTGTACGTATGACATATATATATAATGTGATCGTGATGATGATGAAGAAGGAGAGGAGGTGAGATTTCCGTTACAACACTAACCACCGTATTCTTATTTCCAACGTCACTTTTCATAAAGCGTCATTTTTCCTTCCCTGTATCCATAGGACGCTAATGGAGTATTGACCAAGGGTTTGTAAAGTGCTCCATTACGAAAAGTCCAACTGTCAGTCGATGTATGTTCAAACGGCGGAGAAAAACGGAAATTTTTTTAATTTTCACGAAATAATGAATCGAAACTAGCACTAGATTCCTTCTAGTGATGGTTAATAATATAATCGCTGATAAAACGGGAATGTAAAAATAGTAATTTGGGTAGTACGTTATTTGTTCATCTATGCGGCACGGTTCTCATTTTCAATTTATGATTTTATGAAAAAAATTTTTGTATAGGTTTGTTATATATTGCTGAAATATGGAAAATGTGGGTTTCATTGGTGTTCATGTTGGTAAGCCTAAATCTTTCTGCTTGTGTCTTTGAAATGTATCGTTTCTTCAGTTTCATTTTGTAATCTCACATTGTAGGAGCCGGAAAATATTCACCGAAATTATCACCTCTGTACGAAAAATTATGTCGCGTAGCTTGCAGGAAGGTGCTTAATTCCTAATAGTCCAGATTCAGTTTGAATGAAATGTTTCATCTTTTTCACACGTACAACTATAACCTTTTCTGTAGTCTATAGAAGTTTTAAATATCGGAGGAAGCTCGTTAGAAGCAGTTACAATAGCCACTGCCGTATTAGAGGACTCCGAACTGACTAATTCCGGATATGGTTCCAACTTAACAATTGATGGTTATGTTGAATGTGATGCAAGTGTCATGAATGGCAGTAATCTTAATTTTGGAGCTGTTGGAGCTGTGTCAGGGGTTAAAAATCCTGTATTGCTTGCCAAAAAAATTTGTTACGACCAAAACAATCCTATGGAACTTGGGCGAATTCCTCCAAAGTATTTATATTGTATCACTTACATTCTTTTTTTCAATTTTCTTGATTTTGATCTCAACAATTTTACGTTGTATGAAAAATCATCATGTGTTCAGCGTGGTAGTTGGACCTGGTGCTTACGAAATTGCTCAAAAATCTTCTAATGTGCTAACTGTTTTTCCGGATTCTCTAATAACGAGTGAGATCATTTTTTTTCATTATTAATGATAATGAACATTTTGAAGCTATTCTCTGTTACATTAATTTAACTAATACGTTTTTAGCTAATGCTCAGAAATTATATGAAAAATACAAGAAACAATTACTCTATTCGAGAAATCAAACCGATGATGTAGTAAGTGACAAATCATTATAGGTATTCTCCTTAATATTTCTCGTGCATAATTGATTTGTACCTAATATTTAGCAATGTGTTCATCTCGATACCGTTGGAGCTGTAGCTGTAGACAAAAATGGTGATACCGCTGCTGCTTGCTCAAGTGGAGGAATTCTTCTAAAACAGTCTGGAAGAATTGGTCAGGTACCATAATATTTTAAGTATCTCGAAACGATTTATAAGAGCAACACTTCCGAAAAAGTGTTTTTAAATTAAAAATCTTCGTAGTTGATAAAATTTAAGATGAAAGAGCTTGTTTGGAAGAACACATAAACCTTCTGAAAATAAGTCGAAAAATAAAATACGACCCTCCTTGATTTCGAGTTTGTATGAAAATCCATGCTTACCTTAGGAGAAATATATTTTAAAAAACGAAAATTATTACATACTTTTGATTCTTTATTCTAATTTTTCCTAATACGAACTTTTTGTTTGTATTGTTGTTATTAAGTTTTCAAATCAAATATAGCATTTAGAAAAACTATAGAATTATTTTCTTAGTAGACCTATATTACTTGAGCGTTGAATTAAACATCATTATAAAATTATTTTGATTTTTCAATTTTTGTGTAATGCAGTATAGAATTTTCAGATTCAACCTCCTTTCCACGCCTTTTATTCTTGGAAAATGGAAACTGCACTTACAAATTGAAATCGTAAGCTTAATATCGATAAAGTTTCTTATAAATTCAGTTAATGAAGAACAAAAAAAGTTAAAAAAATGTGAAAATTCACACCCCAAATTGTTTTTTTCCGTATCCGCACGATATTCAACTCAATCACCTCAAATAATTCATACTTTTCAGTTCCCCTTTGTTTTCTGCTTACCATGTACATAGAGGCGATTAATGAAAACATTATATTTTTAACAAAATTGAAGTGAAATGGCTTCGTCTCGGCATTAACGTATGTATTACAAATTGCCTTTTTTCATTATGTTCCAGTTAGAATAATTATGTCATGTAGTGTAGGTATGTTGTAACATTTTTTTCCGTTTTTTCTGAAGTTACATGATTATAAATTTAAACTGACTACTTTTACCCCGGAAAAGGGCGTTTCGTAACAACCTCTGTCGCAACAAAAATCTAGCAGTTATTCATGAATGAGGTTTATGTTTTTCATATTAAAAGTCACAAAATAGTATACTACGCAACTAGAGAGTAAGGTAAGTAATTCCCAACGAATAGATATTTGCCAGCAGGAGTTATTAATTGTTCATTTCAACCAAGTTGTATAAAATATTCTTTGCAACAAGTGTACGGAATGCTGTATTCGAACTTGGGTGAATAAAGCAGTAAGGGGAAAAATTTGAGAACTGAAGAAAAAAAAATGAAACTGACAAAAAAAGTGAGACGACGAAGGATTTCGGTGAAAATTAAAAAGAAACATGGAAAAATAAAATCCGAAACTTCCCCTCCTTCCACTCATCTCTCAATTGAATAAAATTTATGTGGAAAACTATTTGTCAATGAAATTGGAAAAACAATTAATTGATGCAAACAAATAAAAGAAAACTCTCATTTTTCTAGTAACTAACTTCCATCGTTCAGTTGGTAGAATTACTTTTCAGAGACCTGTGAGTGGAGTGTTCAAATCCCCATCAGGATGCAGAGAATTTTAAGAAACAAAAAAGAATGAAATTAAGTGAAAAAAATGAAATCATTAAGAGGAGTGAGGGGGAAAACTAAGAAATCGATTAGGCGTGAGAAATAGGAAGTCGTTGAAAGGTGTGAGGGGAAAAGTAAGGAAACAATTAGGTGTGAGAAAAAGAAGTTAAAGAGTGTTAAAAAGAAATATGGGAGTGAAAAAAGTGGGTGGTAAGTAAGAGTTCTGGAAATAGGCAACTTTCATTACGTGCCATACATGCATCCAACGAGCATATGAATTAATAATAAAGGCACAATACGCTACGTTTTATACGACGTTCAGTGAGGTCAGCTACTCCCACTCCATTAAACGTGAGCGCCCCATTTAAAATACGCTGGAAATATGCGTTTGTTGTGGAAGTTCCTCAATTCCACAATGCATTCTGTGCCTTACTTTTATTGCCATAATGTGAATTTGTATTGTGGCATTCTATCCTATTCCTAATGAACATTAAAGAACTACATAATGCCCACTGGAAAGTTATTCTGTTCAAATCTTTACAATGTTTTGTCATTTTTAATATTTTTTGCTGCATTTATTTATTTTATTTGTTTACACATATTATATTATTTTTAAACAACTTCAAAATTTTTTATTTAAAATTCAAACATACCTACCATTATATTTCCCTACTTACTAATAGAAGAATTAATTTATTTTCCCATTTTGTGATTAGTAAAGAAATATTGCTTGGATTGTCTGCAATGTGTTTTAGAATACATATCTACATTACAGGTGCATGCTGAATTGAAATCAGAGGGCCAAGTCAAAAAAATTTTACCATGATTTTTCCCATAAAGGAGTAAGCGAGGCTGTCAAAATCTTAATTTTCTGGAAGTATTTCCGCAAATTTTGGTACATTGGGGACAAATGTAGAGTAGCAGAATCATGTGAGGTGCCTAAGGATACATGTACTTTTGGAAAAATTACGAAGAGACTAAGAAGGAATGTTCCTTATATTGAAATATATCAAATTTAAACTAATTTTTTATATACTGTTTTTCTATATTTATTTTTATTTGTATTATTCTGAAGATAGGCTACAGGAAAAATATTAAAAAAAAACAGTGGGAATTCTAGTTGGTTTAGAAGTCAAAAGTGTTTGTCTTGAGGTGTCAATTCTTAGAGATTATAAAGTGTCCATATGCTGTGTATACTTTAAAAAAATTAGTTCAAAATAGGCGGATGTAGTCATTAACTTAGTTTTCTTTTGTTGTGAAATCGAAAATTTTCAACATCCCCACCCTTAACTGTAATAAACTTTTTGTAAGCAAACTGGGTAAGAATAGGGGAAATAAGAAAAGTGAAAAAATATGTTATTATCTTGAAAAATACATAGCTCAGTTGGTTTAGTGTAAAGATATAAATCCATTGACTTGTGTTCTAATATAGGCAAGTCAGATGGTAGGGGGATGGGAATTTTCTTAGGCTAAAACGAGAATTTTTCTTTATCAAACTTGACAAATGGAATTTTTAGACTTTTTGTGTAGATTTTTTTTGATATACATATAATAAAAAAAAAGCACTATTTGAAAAACAATTTGGAGCCATATTTGCGAGAAAGAGAAGATCCACACTGCTAAAGCCCTACAGATAGGAGTCCGGAAATACGCCATTTTGTATCATATAGCTCATAACGGAATTCATTGATATTTATGTTTAATTTGAGAAATTTTATAGTTTTGTATTTTTTTATTAATTTTATGGATCTTTTTAGTTTCTCCTGAAAAATCTATGTTCACCCAATAGATTGAAGGGCCAAAGAAAAAAACTTCTTATCATACACAATTTTATGGAATCAAATTATAGTTGAAGTTATCGAAAATGATTGTAACATAACCATTGCTTGTAGAAAGCTGGAATTTTGAAGAAGCATTAACATATGTTTGTTAAAGATTCTAAGAAAATTACACTGAAATTGTACCTCTGGTTTTTGAGATAAAGCTAAAATTCAGGAAGGGTATGTAAATTATACTGTGGACATGAAATGGCGCATTGCTCTACTTGTATTTATATGGCTCTAATACTACTAATGCACCACTGTGTTTTAAAAACAAACCAGATTTTCTTTGGAAAACTTCTCCATTAGATGTATCACTAACTCTTTTATATATTATACTCTGTTCCAAATAAGGCAATGTACTGATTTCACAAGTGAAAGCAATATTCCATTGAGTGGCTAAAACACATGAAAAGCGTTGTGAATATTCAAATTTTTGGTCATCATTATCTTAAAATAAGTGATAGCTACTTATTTGACATAAATGAAATTTTAGAGAAGGTCTCAATGAATAAAATAAGTCAAAGTTAAATATCAAGGAATTTGAGACATTAGAAACTGAGAAAATTAAAGAACGTGAAATTGGCATTTTTGAGCAGTATTATTAGTTGTCTCTAGAGTTAAGTACCCTAATAATTTAAAATTGAATCATTTTCTCAGTATATAAGGATTAAAATTTCTTGTTCATTAGCTTATTTTATTCCTTAAATATTCTATAGTTTCATTTATTTTGAATAAATAGCTATTTCTTGTTTTAAGAAAATTAGGGTCAACAATTCCTATATTTTCATGCTTTTCAATGCTTCTATTAAGTATTTAGCCATCCAATGAGAATACTAATAAGAATTGTGATGTAAACAGCATTCTCTTATAAGAAGGGCAAGACCAGGCTCACCTCATCCTATCCAGCAAATAAAAGTGAATAAATACACCATCTACCAATGCTAATACATTGCTCAGAACAACTTCTGCCTCTGAATCGATCTTTTCTCCATTCTGCAAAGTCCCTACATTACACGTGTTGTGGGTGCTGGATTGTTCTTATTTTGAACAGAGTGTATAATATATTCATTATTCAGTCAATTCTTTCATGCCTCTTTATAGTTCACTTGAGGATTGAAAATGAAATTGAAAACTTAAAGTTGATTTTGTTAAGGTTTTGAATTTAAACTCTGGATCTATGTGTATTAAAGAGTGTTTGCCATGTCAAACTCAGCTATTGTTTTGTTTTGATGAAAAAAGTGGAAAGAAGTTTTTACATTTGGGAAGTGAAAATCAACAGTGGTAAGTGAAATAAATGGGAGAAAAAGTGAAAAGTAAAAATGCAAAGTGCAATAAATGTTGAAAAAACAAAAGACAAAATGCAGAAGTTTCATTTTTCAAGGTCAGAAGCAAAATCAAAAAGTGGAAGCGTTATTGAACTGTTTTCCACCTCTGCTCCCAACTAACGCTCCACTGAGTTTGTGAATAGTGTCCAACTATGGAAGATTGTCATACTCCCTCAGAAGACATTACACAACTGTAGTTAGAGTTTTATACTCCCAACCCTCTTGTTGGTACTCCATACATTTTTGATGGGATCCCTTGCTACTTGTCTCTCTTGAAACTTGGCTGTTGAACAAACATCACTCTAATTTTTCAGTTTGTAACTGGCTGTGGATGTGGAAACATATCTAGTACCACTGGCTGCAAATGCTGCGTTATAACCTCTGACTGCAAATACTGTGCCAAAACACTTGGCTGAAAATTCTTAATCAATGGCAGCAACATTGATGACTCTATTGACTATACCCTCTAACTCAGCTGCAGGTCACACCAGCGCTTCTTATTGTGACTCCCTGCTTCACATCAGTGCCCATCTACATGACTGCAACAACTGCGCTATTGGCTGCACTTAGTGCATCACTCAGTCAGGCTGCATTCAACACACCTTTGAATAACTTGATAGAAATTTACTCACTGTCACCTCAGTATGTGGCTGCTTTAAACGCACCATCAGTAGAGTATACACTGATCTTCGATGTTAACCACATCCATGGCTAGTACTACAGTGCTGGTAACCTTCAGATTCCTGTAACATCAATTGATGTTTGTTACCCTGTCTCCAATTTTTTAATAGACTTGAAGGGACTATATATTTTTGTCCACTATGATGAGAGTTTACTATAGTCGATGCATCACTTACTGTAGACTGACTATAAATCTTGCTGATGTAATGAAAAAATTAGTTTTCCCTTCCTGCATATAACTTCTGTTGAATTTATCTATTATCATTAAAATAAGAAAGTCATAATTATCTGGTGTGAATAAATTTTTACATCAAGCCAAAATACATACCTAAATAATTATAAAGAATGTAAATATCACTTGATTAGTGTATACATTATACAAGTAAAAGCATGAATTGTCTACTGTAACCGATAGCACCCTGGTTTATGGACCTAAAATTGTGTCAACAATAACTGATGTCTATCATAAATGATTCCCCATGCATAATTTCCTGTAGATAATTTCCTATATATTGGAAAGGACAGGAAGTTCTGTCTGATATGAGCGATTGTTTACTTTAACAAGTTGTATTATGAACAATTTCTAGTGTTTATTCATTTGTTTATTTATTTATTTATTTATTTATTTATTCATTGTAAATTTTTGTTTTAAAGGCTGCTATGTATGGTTGTGGTTGTTGGGCTGAAACTTCGAATCAGAATGATAATAATAGCACCGCCATCACAACAACGGGCTGTGGAGAACACATCATGAAAACACTTTTGGCTCGTGAAATAGGCATTAAAATGAAAGAATGTAGCGGCATATCGTGTGTGACTTTGAATGAAGGTGTAAATTCGGTATTTCTCAGTTAGTGAATCCGTATCATATTCCTTGGTTGAACGTGAAAGAATCTCTTGATTGTAACTCTTTCTTACAAATTGTTTAGATTCTCAATTTTTGAAGACTGTCAACGAAAAATTATGTGGTTTACTGGTCTTAAAATGTGGTGCTGATAGTCGTGAATTTCTATGGGCTCATACTACTCCATCAATGTGTCTAGGTTACATGGACACCATAACGAATAAAGCAAAAGTAAGTCAAACTTGCTTTTCTATTTAAATTTTTTGGTATTTACCCAAAAATTAAATTATCATTAATTTTACAGAGTCGAGTGAGTCAACTTTCAAACATAACATTAGTTGGTAAAACAGTTACTGTTGAAGGAACTTCATTTTGATCTAGTTTTCTTCTCTTTTTTTTTCTTTCTCCTCAAAGAATTCCATTTTTCTAGTCCTATACTATAACTGGAGTAATTTTAAGAATTTTTAGTGTTGAAAGTTCTCATTTTACTATTTTAAGTAAGTATATCTCTCTTTGAATTTCTTGATTTTGTAATTTCCCCCTTCTACTATATTGTTGACGCATTTAAAAGAAATAAATTCTTTTGTGATAAGTCATTCAATATCACATCCTTTTTAATTAAAAGTGAAGTTTGAATTTGGAATATAATATGTAAATCAGAGGAGAAAAAATTAACCATTAATAAAAAGTATAGCCTAAATGCTGGAAATAACCGTGAGCCTGTCAAATTGAAATTAATTAAAATATGATTTTTAGATTTTTAATTTTGTTTTCGAAATATGTAAGGAAAAATTATTTTTGTAATTAAACTCTTATTAGTGGTTTCGTTTCTTTTCTATAATATGTTTAAAAAAAAACAACAAAAAAAACAACAAAAAAAACAACCTTAAAAGAGGAAGCATACATCCAGTTATCAGTAATATCAACGCTTATAGTACATTACAGAGAATGTAGAGTGTGTACACAGAGAATGTAGAGTGTGTACTAGTGGCGACAAGGGAGGATCAACACTTCCAGATGTTATAAAATCAAGAAGTGTGCTCACTCACCCGAGGCAACCTTTGTTTATTTGATAGATGATGTCACATGTTTTGATGATCAAGGAAAATGTGAGAAGACCGGAAATCTCTTGATGAATAACTTGCAGCAAACAAACTGAATTACACCATTATTGTAGAATTTGAGTAACATCGCAACCAAAATGAGTTTAACTTTAATAAATATCATCATAGATTTCACCAAATAAAAATGAATTTATTTCACACAGTCAGCATGAAGTCTGATGATTCAGAGGCAGCCATTTGCAGTTTTGAGCAATGTATTTACACAGGCGTATGTCGTATTTACTTGCTTTTCTTCACTGGATAGGTGGGGTGAGCTTGGCTCACCTTGTACTTATTTGGAACAGAGTATAATTATGAATACATCATCTTTTGACTACATAGTACTGGGAAGGTTATTGTGGAAATTTATAGACAAATATTATACCGCACCGTAGGTACTCATCAATACTTATAAAGAATTAGGTTTTATCTGACTTATGCAAACAGCAGTTATAATTTTGGTATTGTGAAAAACTTGTTAAATCTTCTAATGGGAACTATCGGAATTTTCACTTATTGATAACCACTGATAGTTTTAGCTCTGTTATCCATAAGTATGGATAGTACCCCTGTCCCACCACCACCGCAAACCTAAAAAACGATTTTACTTCACTCATATCATGAGTCTTAAAAGTGTCAGCTAGCCTAGTCTTAAGATGGTCGATTTCTAATTTATTAATACTGCAAATTAAAATATCATCCACATAAATGAGCAGATAGACGTTATTTCCCTTTTGTTTTACATATAGGCACTCATCATATTTACTGTTTTTAAATTCTATAGAATAAATAAATTCTCGAAATTTAGTAAACCACGCCTTAGGGGCTTGTTTCAAACCATAGAGTGCTCCATTTAATTTTAATACTTTCTTATTTTTATCTACGTTATAATCAACGTCGTCTGGTATTTCAATAAAAACATCATCGACCAAGATGCCATTCAAAAACGCATTTTTGATATCTAGCTGACAAATATAAAGTCCATAAAAATTACAAATCGACAACAAAGTTCTCAGAGTGCTTAACTTCCCTGCAGGTACGTAAATTTCACCAAAGTCAAATAATTGATCTACTTTAAAACCTCTAGCCACCAACCGAGCTTTATATAATTTAGTACCATCCGAATTATCTTTAACAAATAACCATCGAGATGAAATTACGTTACCCTGAACAGGATGATCCACTACACTCCAAACATTGTTAGAATGCAAAGCGTCCAGTTCCTTTTGGAATGCAACTTGCCGATCTTTCCAATTACAAGACGATTGAGCTTCCAAGATGGTTTTCGGATCATCACAAAATGTTAAATAAGCATACTGGCAAACATTGTCTGCTTCTTCATTGATGGTGATATTTTCAATGTTATCTAAATCTACTTGACCAATTACGTTAGGTTCAAAAATTTATCTTTCACCATCATTACTATTATGAGCTGAGTTAGTAGAATTATCAACAGATGCAACGGAATTTACGCTAATCTTTTTGCTCAAAAATTTTGTTTCATCAAACGTTACATCTCTACTAATTACTAATTTGTCTTTCTTTAAATCAAGCAGCCTATATCCCTCTGGATTATAGCCAACAAAAGTGAGAGGAATAGTTTTACTATCAAATTTATTCTTACTCCGCTCCTTCGGAATCAAGGAATAGGCATCGCATCCAAAAACATGTAATTTCAAAAAATCTACATCTCGATTGTACCACAATTTAGCTGGTTGTTGGTTTCGATAATTGAGAGTCCCATTTACCAAATATGCAGCGCACAACACTGATTCTGACCAATACTTCAAACTTAGACCACTGTGCAATAACGTTGTACGAGCTTGTTCTATAAGTGTACAGTTCAGTCATTCTGCACAGCCATTCATTTGTGGGCAAAAAGGAACGTTATTACCCAATACAATAGCTTTAAGTTTACATTGAGTCTGAAAACGAGACTGGTATATTCACCTTCATAGTCACAACAAATTTCCACAATACCACAATTAAACCTATTTCTAACTTTAACCTCGAAATCATTAAAAAATTCATAGGCTTGATCCTTGGTCTCTAATAAATAAACAGTGACAAACGAAGTAAAATTGTCAAGAAATGTTAACATATATTTCTTGTTGTTGTATGATGTGGTTTGCATAGGACCACATATGTCAGTGTGAATTAGCTGTAAAGGGCGAGTAGTGTGGCAATCAGAACTAGGATGAGGCAATTTTGTTTGTTTACCTTTTACACAACTTTTACGAAAATCTACTTTGTTGAAAACCAATGATTTCAAGAGCCTTGTATGATTCATCTTTTTCATGGCCTTGAAATTTGCATGTCCCAATCGTGCATGCCATAAATTAATATCATTAGGATTAGAAATGGATGCAAGAGCTACGTTATTACAATTACTGTCCGAGGGATTACATTTTAGAAAGTTAATATACAAATCTTCATCTACTGGTTTGCCTCTGGCAATTACTTTATCTCCTTCCACTCCGATCAATTCTACATTATTATTAGTGTCAAAATGAACATCAGTTCCGGACTTGCATAACCATTTGATCGAAAGTAAATTGACTGGGAATTTGTCAGAATAATAAATGTTTTGAATAGTACAATCAACACCTAATTTGGACCAACAACAAATTGTACCAATTTTGGTAGCATAAACAAACATATTCTTTTTGTAAACTTTAATTCTGATCGGCTCTTTCAAAACAATACTCTTGACAAACAATTTGTCATCATTTACATTATGGTGCGTTGCACCTGAGTCAACTGTAAAAACAATTTTATCTTCCACTTTTGGACTATTAGCCTAATCATCCCAACACATAAATGAACACAATTTGTCAACATTACAACTGCCAGTACTTTTCTCCTTAACAGACAAATTTGATTTAGCATTCCTACAGTACTTAGTGATATGACCCTCACAATTACACTTAAAACATTTAAAGGATTTCTTATTATGACTACTAGTACTAGATTTACTGCTTGGTTGATGACAATACTTCAAAATGTGGCCTTGTTTTCAACAGGAAAAATGCTTGAGTGGGCGATCATACTTTCGTTGATGACCAGAACTCGTACTTGCAACCATTGAAGCTTCACTGTTGACTGTCAATGCCGATTCGGATTCACTTTTTGATTCACCACCTTTTAACTTCACGTACTGGTTAAGCAGCTTCATTTTCACCTTCTCGAGATTGACATTAGGATCGTTTTTGAGAACTTCTACTGTAACATTATAACTCGGAGGAAGAGACATGAGCAGTTGCTCAACGATGTCTTCTTTCTCAAGTTTCACACCAGCAGACTTTAACTTAACAACAAGTTCTTCGAACTTACGCAAATGATCCTCCAGATCACCATTCTTGTTCAACTTAAAGTTTAACCACTGCCATTTCAACATGATTCTGCTCGCAGTACCACTCTTTTGATATACCGCATCCAAGTTCTCGATGACTTCGAATGGCTCCACTGCATTCTCAGCATAAGACAAATGAGAATCAGCCAAAAAACAAATTATAATTGCGAGACACTTATCTGCTTTGGTGCGATAACCCTTTTGATTAACAGGAGCTTCCTCTCGTCGTAAGTAACTGGCCAATCTTTTACTTCGAATTACTGACCACAAATAAAAACGCCACGATTTGTAATTCTGACCTGCAAATTGTGAAACTCCACTTCTGCGATCTAGTGCCTCCAACTGACAAGCAAGCCATTGCTTGTCACCCATAATTACGACCAAAAATTAACACAACGGAAGCGTGCTCAAACAAAACAATCAACACCTTGCACAAACCTGCTCAGCAGGAACAGTTCTCCGATACAGGAGAAAAAAATCTTGATTTGTTCTAAAACATTACACAATTTGTACTAAAACATTACCAAACTACTTGCCACTGCTGGGCCCATAACCTATTGGTTATTCAATTGAAAAAAGCATACTAATTCACAAAAACACGAATAAAAAATCAATAAGATTCTCGAAACAGCTTATATTCCGCCATTAAATACATCACGTCTGTTTTTGTACTCACGTAATATAATAATTACTGCATCTACTATCACAGCCACGTCATCGATCACAAAGTATATTAATTAACGACTTACGAGCAGGTTTGTCAGACAAGATTTGTGGACTGACAAATGTTTTTAACATTGAGGATTAATAATTTAACAGAAAACAGCACTCAAAAATAGTTGAATGAATTAATAAAACACCTAAAACATTATGACTAGAATATATTGATGTTCCGGTATCAGAAACCTTAAGTCGACTAAAAGCATAATGCAAATATAATACTGAAGAAGTACAAATTATCCAGTCATAGACCATGTAATTATCACAGAGTGAAAAACATAAATGTTGGGTATTCTTGAATTGGTATTTCCAACACGCCTCCTCAATTCAAGAATGGTAAAATTAAAATCAAATAATAAATCTATAAAATAATTTAAAATATCACAACATACATACAAAAACAAATAGATTAAAATTTAAAAAACATATAAACATACAAAGGAACAATGGTTACATAATGTTCAGTCTTTTAACAAAATTGGTAAATATTGGAGTATTCAGACCTTTTGTAAATAGGTCAGCTAACTGATCAGTGGTATTCACATACATATAATTAAAAATTTTATTAGAATATACTTGACAAATAAATCTGTATTTGATATTAATGTTTGTTCCATTTCAAATTACAACAGGCGGACTTGACCAATGCTAAACAACTTTGGTTATTTTTGAAAGCTATATATTTACCATCTAAATTTATATTAAAGTTGACCAGTAATTTTCATAGCCAAATTTCCTTGGTGGTTGCTTTGAAAAAGTGTGATTAACTCACTTTTGGTACTTGAAAGAGCCATAGTTGGCTGTTTCTTACCAGACCACAAAACTAAATTACTCTAAACTAGAGTACAAAATCCTGAAATTAATTTACGTGACATGGTACAATTAGCCCAGTCTACACCAGAATGTACTTCTAGAGCGTTGGTACTGTTATTATGAAAATACGTCAAACTATAGTCCTTTGTCGAAAATAAATATTTTAGAATTCTTAATTCATATTTGGAGTGTTGATCATTGGTGGCTGCTCCCTAAAACTGGCTAAAATAACTAATCGAGTAAAATATGTCAGGTCTCAAACCTAACATGATGTACATTAAACATCCAATAAGCTGTTGATATTGTTTATTTGTTATGTTACTTCCATTTAAATCTTGATCGAGTTGTAGACAAGGCTCAATCAGATTGCTTACAGGGTTACATTTCTCTACCCCAAAATGTTTAGCAACAGATTCGATTAGGTGCGTCTGATTTATTTTTATGGTATCAAGACCTTTATCATACGAGGTCATTATGCCAGGAAAGTTATAGGCTTCTCCTAAGTATTTACACTTAAATTTTTTACTCGATAATCCTTTAAATTTGCCAATTAATTTTGAATTGTTTGAGCTGATCACAATATCGTCTACATAAATTGAAAGATGTACTAGCTCATTATCCTTTTTGTACTTGTAAAGACAATCATTAGCAGTGCCAGTAACAAAACCAAGAGATGTTATGTGAAACGCAGTATTCCATGTTTGAGTCCATAAATCAGATGGTTAAGAAATAAGACATTTTTAGAATGATCAATATTATTTTTTATTCCATCAGGAATTTCTACCTAAATATTTTCCTGTAATACACCATTTAGGGGAGCTGAGGATATATCAAGTTGGTGAATGTTAAGGTGTAGTTCATTACAAATTGTTAAAAAGGTTCGGACAGATGACAGTTTTGCAGCAGGGGAGTGAAGTTCTTCAAAATTAAACGCTCTGTCCTGTTGCAAACTTCTTGCTACTAAATTAGCACAATAAAAAACATTGTCAAATTGATTTAATTTTTTAGTGAACACACACCTACACATAATCATAGGTTCATTAGTGGGTCGTTTAACTACCTTTTGCATGGCATTTAATAACAGTAGATTAACTTCAACATCAATAGCATCCTTCCATTTAGTAGTTTGGTAGAATTCATCGCATTTGAATGAGACTGTGGATACAACAATGCATATGATAAATTATAACACAGAACAATACTTCCAAGATCACCATCAACTTGGATATCAGCAACATTACTATCACTAACTTCTTGTAAAATAACGTCAGATTCATTATATTGAGTTTTGTAGCGACTCTCCTTGTTAAACTCAATGTTGTGAGACAAAAGTATTTTATTGTTAACAGTGTCTAATAGTTTGTAGCCATCAGGGACATAACCAACGAACTTCAATTTCTCACTTTTTTTTACCAAATTTGTCTGAACTGTGAACATAGTTCAGCATGTATGCATCGCAACCGAAGACCTTTAATTTAGATTAATTAAATTTTTGATTTGCCATCGTTTGTATGGAATAAAATTTTTATACTTTTGACAACAATTAATAACAAAAGTGGCTCACATTAGAGCCTCTGACCAATAAACCTTTTTAAGGTTGCTTTCGTAGATGAATGTTCGAGCCCTTTCTACCAAAGTTTGATTTACCCTTTTGGCCTTTCTATTCTGCTGAGGGTAGTTCTTAATAGTTTGCTAGATCTGAATTCCCTTCTCAATAGAGAATTATTTAAAAGATCCATTCAAGTATTCAGTTCCACAGTCACATTGTAAGCAAGAAATACTACTTACTATTAAAACAATTAGTTTCAAATTGAACATATTCCTCAAATTTGGACAAAACCTCAGATTTAGCCTTGATGGTATAATCATCAAGGAAAGTGACAAAATAATGTTTATAGCTATGACTAACCAGATTGATGAACTCTCAGACTCTATGGATAAGCTCTAAAGGATTCCTTCTCTCATTAGAATTTCATTTGAAAAGGTGCCTATACTGTTTACCTATAATACAAGATTCACGGAACATTCTTTCTTCATTGCCTTTTTCAGGTATAAGACCTTTTTTGGATAACAAATTTAAATCATTGTAGTTTACATGGGCTAGCCTTTTATGCCACAATTCAAGAGGATTTTTAAAATTTTTTGGTAATAAATTACATGAATCACTTATCTTATTAGCTCGAAAAAAGGTTACTCGATAAAGATCAGTCAACATACATTTACCATAAAATATTAGCTTATGTGGTGTGAGAAAGTCTAAATAAAAGCACACACACAGTGGAAGCACTGTTCCAAGTAACAGATCAAGAAATGCAGATATTTGTGACACAAGCTTTATTTCATTGTAAAATGGAGTTGCCAAAAAAAAGGGGAACCAGGCGCTCATAACATCTCCACACACACTCCACTTCGATAAGGTTTTAAGAAATTTAGAACATTCTAATATTTATCTGTATAATCGAGATTCAACATGAACAACTTTAGGGCGCAGAACATGCTTAAGCGGGAAAATAAAGAGTAAATAAGAGAACATTTAAGAATTTAAAAGGAAAAAGACAAACGATATACATTTTACCAGAGTTTAGATGGAGGTGCCGACTTAAATTTGTTGGAATAGCAATCACCGCTTTAACCGCATTCTGAAGGCCAGGCTTCATGAATTTGAATCCAGAATAAGAAAGAAATTCATTCTTAAGTGAGTGTGTAGCCACTTACAAAAAGAAGAACATGACAGTTTAATGTAAAAATCAAAAGTGAAAAGCGAAGCGGACAAAAGTCAGCAGCTTAACAACAAAAAGAATGGTGGCCAGCGGTGTGATGGTTAGCCAACAGTAGGTAGCTCCGTCTAAATTAAACATAAGAAAACGAGAATGAAGGAAAGGAAAATAACAGAAAATAATGGAAAATAGAGAATAATGCCCGCACGCTACACCCCCCCCCAGACACCTAGAAGAGTTGAGCAAAGAAAAAAATGTAAAATAAAAAAGATAATATGTGTTATTCAAAAAGAATAAGAAAAAACAAAAAAGAGAGGAGCACCAAACGAAATAAAAAGAAAAAATGGCTCAACGGCCTTATGGGTGTCCCCCAAAATGAAAAAAAAACAAAAAAACAACAAAACTAAAAAAAAGGAAGAGAAACTAGGAAATTAATCTTAAGCGAAAATAAATGAAAAGGAAACTAGAAAGAAAAAGTAAGCTCTTGTTGTAACGGCCAAAAGAGGTGGTTCAGTACTGGAAACTAACCTCTTTTGGGGCAATTACACTTCCTTCGATATATTATAATATTCACAGGAATATTATAGTATTCGAGAATTATTTTAAGTTATTGAACTTTACTATCCACAGCTATTGTGGACCTTAACTGAATGAAAGATTTTAATTAAATTGAAACACACAATAAACTTTATCACTTTACTTTTAAAACACAATATTAAATTTACAAGTATTCATTCACAGTCTAAGACTGGAAGAAAATCATAGGTACAGTATAAGACTGACCAGTTTATACATTATTAGGCAGTGTCAAGATTACAATACAATACAAATATTTTAATGAAAACCAGAGTTTATATACCTGTCAAGGTTTATGGTTTTCTATGGTGTTGTGAGTAAAGTAGAGATTTGCTGATTTAGGTATTTAATTATTTCGAGAATATTCGGGTACTAGAATGTTCAGGTACTCGAATATTCCGTTAGAAAACGTGTAGTGGTTGCTGGCAGGAAGTAACGGTACTTTCACCAGTTGACAGTACATATTAGGGAAAGAATTTGCTTAGTAAGAAAAATGTATTTTTCTGTGAACGAAATATGTGCGTCTATATTAAAATATGACGAACATATCCGTTACACAATTCTCCAGGGGGAAGAAAAAAAAAGAAGAAAAAAAATTTTTTTTCACAGCTAGTTTAAGGGAGGAAAAAAAATTTTATAATTAATAGTTACTTTTATATATATATGAGTAAATAAATACATAAAAATATATGGCATAAAATGCAATTTAAAAACTTAGGATCTAAAATTTAATATATATACTAATACATAAAATTCTTAGGTTCCTAATGTTTTTGTTTTTGTTTTTTTTTTTTTTTTTTTTTTTATATTATATTTAACATATTTGCATTTTTTTGCATTATTTTTTACAATGTTGTGGTTTTAGCAATATACATTTTAGTATTATTTCGATAGGGATTTGAGTACAAATATTTACTTATTCCAATTATAGTTATAGTTAAGATAAGTAACCAAGATAGGCAGATTATATTAACCATATTAAAGTTATTATTATTTTCAAGATTAGGGATTTTTAATTCAATATTTTTAATTTTGTTTTCGAGTTTATTAGTGGGAATAGAATGGGGAACAAATGATTTCCATTTTTGATTATACACCTTTGATACTGCGAGATCTACTGCTAAATCAAAAGGTTCTGTGGCTTCTGAGAAGTAAGTCCACAGTAGAGGGAGATGAATTTCAATTTTTATTGTCTCTTTGAGGGATTCGGAGAGGCAAGGTATTTCAGTCGGTATGATAATATTGTTTTTATTATTTTTATCAATATTTTCGATCTGAATATGACAAGGTACATCTAGGATAAATGTGCCAGGGGAGTCATTATTTATTTTTAATTGTTCGGATTTTTTTGTTATTGAATTTGTTGCAATTAGGGTATTAAAATTTATTACGGCAAACTTAGAATATCCAATGGGGTGTACAAGTGTTTGGTTATTATTAACTGTGCACTTAAATGAACAAGATTGCAGTAAATTTTGGTTTAAATCTTGAAAGAATAAATTTTTCACACAGGACGATAGTTTATCACTTCCTCGATTTGAAGGGAGATAACATAAAGGTTTGTCGGAGTTACAGTAATGGAGATTAGTTCCAGAAATGTATCTGACAGTATTTGATCTGATTTCATGAATAATTAGAGGGGGCTCTTGATCCCAACTACACAGTTCATTAGTATGACTTTTGAACGTGAGTGATATGAAATCAAAAATTTCATATTTTGTATTAAAATTTTTTAATGGTACTTTAATTTCTAATTCGAGAGTATTTTTATAAAAATTACAGTTTACAAGTTCTGCATGGTAATAATTTTGAATTTCTGAAGTGGGGATGGCTAGATCTAAGTCTAGGTCTTTTAATTTTGTATGTAGTCGCAAAATGTCATGTTCAAGGATAGTCTTAGGGATTATCAATGACGGAATCATATGGGACTTGCAAGATGTTAGGATGTTTGATAACCTAAAGGTATTTACTAGGTAACTGTCATAAAAACCTTGTAAATAATTTAAAGATATCAATAATTCATGCTCTTCCAATGAATTTTCCATGAAAGAGTTTGTATGGGCAACAAAATTTGTCATAAAGCGATTTGTATGATCAATCAAGTTATGTAAATTTGTAGAGGTATTTACTAAAGATGCATGTTCCAAAAGTAGTTGGTTTTTTGTTATATTATATTCATGTTTTAAGGAAATTTTGTTTGCTAGGAAATTTCTTCCATCGTGGAAATTAAGCACTCGACAACAAAATCGTAGCACATCTCCAAAGAAAGATCTGATTGGAGTAAAGACGCTTCAGTTTGTTTCGAATTGCTGATGGGGTAGAATAAAAATCTTGGATGAGTGCTAAATTTTGATTCTTTAAATTTTTAATGGAATTTTTTAATCGTAAGGCCATTTCTGCGTATTTGCAGTTTTTCCATTCGGTAGCATTACAAAGTGCATGCTTGAAGTTAGTAGATAGGATTTTATCTGCTGACTCGTGTAAATCTAATTCTAACGAATACAGAATTGGAACTGAGTTTGCATATACGTAAATATTGTTGAATTCCTGGAAATAAGCACCTGTGGACGCCGTGGTAATCCGATATGTGTCGGATGACATTCGTTGTGCTGCATTTTTGGAAATTAGATATACGTACATGACAGCGATTATTTGAACAAACATTTTTTTATTGAAACAGAAAGAGAAGAAGCAACGTCTCACTTATTTCTCACTGTATCAAGTAAATTTTGATTATTCGAATAAAAAAAAAAATTATAGCAACGTTAAGCATAATTATAGGATTGGTACATTTAGGTTGTTCTATTTTTTCAGACTTATAATTTAGTTCGTATTATAATTTCGAAAGGTTTTGTTCGTTTCAAGTTTTTTCTTTAAGAACAAATTTTGTTTAAGTTATATTTGGAAAGTTTGGTAAGAAGAAAAAAAATTTTTTAACATGGCGTCATCTTTTCGTTTTATGGATGAGCGAGTTTTTGTTTCAACCGGAGTGGTAGAAGCAAATGAAACTTGGCTTCTAAGTGAAGTGTTTTTTGATAGTGTAAAGCCTTTTCAACATTGTCCTTGTGAAGCAAGGTTTTATTTTTCATTACATCGTTTGTTTTCGTTGTTATCCTATGGATCGCGAAGCTTGAATAAAGAGTCTTTTGATCAGGAGTTCCAGTCTCATCAGTTTCCAGACGAAGAGATCCACGAGGATTTTCGTATCTGGCAGCATAGCATTTGATTTGCTTGCCATCCCAAGTCAGAGGAATTTTTCCAAAAGTTCCTATTCAACTTACGTGTCCTTTACCCGCAAGGATTAAGTATCGAATTTGGGGTAATGGGAATTAGGCTAGTTTTTAAGGGAGAACTTTGCTTACGTATTCACCACAATGTTGGCATACTTGCAGGTATTACGGTTGGGTTGCTTTGTATATCGCAGCAAAGTAACAAAACTGTAAACTTGGATATGTCCACACTGATAAGCACTACGTACGCAATTTTATCCAGGAGGAGGCAGGAATAAAATTTGTTCAATTTTTAAATGCATATTATCATCCTCGACTCATTGTCACATCTTCGGATGCTGGTTTCCAATTCGTTCGACATTACAATGCCTTGGAGCGGAGTTTTGCCTATTCAATCCGAAGTGGACGGCTGATGACAGATCCAACGATTTATACATTTACGCAGGATACGCCATCCATCGCTGGTGCCTTGAGTTCTGATGAGTCTACATCAACTGTGGATCCGACTGCGGTTACAGTGGCAAATTCACCGATGTCAATGGACTCAGAATCAAGTATGAGCGGGGATAATTTGGGAGAGTTTCTTGCTGGATATGCAGACACTTGGGATTAAATGGTGAGTTTTTATCCAGAAAAATTTAATTATGTCGCATAATTTTATCGTTTAATTGTTTCAAAAAGTTTGAATTTTATTATTTCGCTCAGCTTTAAGAGCAGGTTTTTATTTACAATAAAAATTTGCAAGAAGTCAGTTTTTTTTTACAAAGAAATAATAAAATTTTTATTTGGAGCTTCTTACGTTTTTTTTTAATATTAAAAAATTTTTTATTATTATTTTTGCCAACCTATTGATAATTTTTTTTTTTACAAAAATTATCTAGGGACAGTTAATTTTCAAAAATAATAAGACTTATGTTTTATAGGGGAAGTGAACTTAGTCTAAAAAAAAACTTAAGGTTAAGGCAAGGACAGGTACTCTACATTTTTTTTACGAGGGCGACCCCTTGGTTTAGGCACAATTTGGGTCGAGATGGGGGTTTCAGAATTTTCATCATTCTGATTTTTATTTTTGTCTTCGTGAATATTTTTGTGAGACTTGTACGGGATTAATCGTCGTACATGAACTGTTTCTTCGTAAGCAGTTTTGTCATCGTTTTTAATGCGAATAACGTAATTTAGGGCTGTGACCTTCTTGATAATCTTATGTGGTCTGGAGTATTTTAATTTATTTTTTGCAACGTTCTTTGATTGTTGTAACAATACTAGGTCATTAGGCTTAAAGTCAATGATCTTATGGTGAGCGTTGTAATGTTTCGCATTCTTTTCTGATGCCTTTTTCGCTAGGATCGGCGTTTTTTCTCTCGTTTGAAGAAGTGTTTCGATCTCTTCTTCACGAGTCTTTGTATTATTTGATTCTTCAGGAATTTCGGATAAATTTATTTTTGGATTATATCCGTAAAGTAAATAGAATGGAGATTTTTTGTTTAAATGATCGATTGGATTTGTATTATAAGCAAAAATAATTTTGTTTATAGTGTCAATCCACTCAGATTCATTTGAATGTTTGTATTTGGAAAGTGATTTCTTAATCACACCATTAATTTTTTCTACTAATCCCTGCGATTGTGGGGAGTAGAAAAATGAATAGACCAACATAATATTATTTTCTTTGCAAAAATTTCGAACGGATTCATTCGCAAAATGACCTCCGTTATCACACAAGATTTTTGTGGGAGGGCCATACGTATGACAAATAAACTTCAAATACTCTATTACACAAGGAGCATTTGGATTTTTTGTCGGACGTATTGCACAAAAGTTGGTACTTTTATCAACACCTACGAGCACGTACGAGTGTTCGTAGTACGTATTGAATTTTCCAATAAAATCTATTTCGAAATGAGAAAAAGGTTTTGAATTTTCAATTGCAATATGCTTGAGATGACCAATCTCTTGCGGTGAGTTTTGCATCATTTGACATTCGTGACAGGAGAGAATATACTCCGTTACTTTTTGTGACAAATTTTTAAAGAAAAAGTAATTTTTCACCTTATTTTTGGTCATTTTAATTCCAAAATGACCTCCATGCAAAGGATCATCATGCAATTTTTTTAGAATTGTTGGAATTAATTTTTCAGGGATTACAGTAACCACTTCATCGTAGGATGAGGTTGGGTTAGGTAATTTTTTTAATACATTATTTTCATCAAGAAAATATAGTTTAATAGACCTATTTAATTTACGAAATTTATTTTTATCTTCTTTTACTTCATTATAATTTAATAATGATATAACATTTTATCTAATGAGGATCAATTTTCTGCATTGTTTTTAAATTTTTTGGAAGTTCAATTTCTGTTTTGGGGACAGGGTCTTGAATTAAAACTTCTGTTTGATCATTACGATCAGGTAATGGGGTATTTGGATTCGAGATCTTTTGGAGATTGGGAATCATGGGTTGGGAAGTTTGGTTGGTAGGGGAAAGGAGGATCTGTTCATTGAGATTTGTTTGATTAGAATCTCTGTTTGATGCAGATCGGGTAACTACGTTTAATGTAGTGGGGACATTTGGGGGATTTTCAGAGTGTAAATTCTGAATGGGACTTGTGGCTTGAACCACAGGGTAGTATGGGAATGTTGATGAGGGTGAAGGAGGGTAAGGGTAATTTTGGGTATTGAGGAAATTATTTGGGTAAAACCATAAGTTCTGGTTTTGATAGAAAACCGAATTTAATGGGACCATTTTTTCATTGTGAATTCTACAAATAGTATTCACATTTTTTTCTCCTTCAGGGAGTGTATATTTTTTATCCACCAAAAATTCACCATATTCGAATGTAATTTTGTCAGGTTCGTCATGGGGACGAGACAACATATCAGCCATACAATTATTTTTTCCGGCAATATGTTTTATCTGAAAACTATATTCATTTAATTTTGAGATTAATCTAATTAATCTCAGGCTTGGGGTATTAAACCTTTTATGATAAATCAATGGTTTATGATCAGTGTATACTACAAAGCGTAAAGCAAGTAAGTATCCACGAAAGTGAGCCAGGGCATTCGTTATGGCCATCATTTCGAGGTCAAACGAACATAATTTTGTATGTGCAGGTTGGACTCTTTGAAAGAAGTATCCAACTGGATGTTTGTGCTTTGTAATTGGGTTAGTTTGCAGCAACACTGCACCTAATGCAATTTTTGTAGCATCAACTTCCACACAAGTTTCTAGTTTAGGATCATAGATCGCTAAAACTGGTTTTGAAATCATAAATTCTTTTAGTTTTTCAAATATTTTTATATGTTCTGGGGTCAATTTAATTCGAGCGTTTGATTTGCTGTTGGTTCCTCTTAGAAGATCACTAAGGGGAGCTGTAATTTTAACCAGATTAGGAATTAATTTCCTATGATAATTTATCGATCCGAGAAACGATCGTAATTGTTTTAAAGTATTAGGTGGGTTTAAATTTTTAATGGCTTCTATATTTTTATTTAATGGGGAAATTTCATTATATCGGACAAGAATTGACATGTTTTTCTTTCAATTTTTAGATTTACTTTACTTAGTCTTCTAAGTACTTCCCTTGTATTTTCCCAACATTCCTCGAATGTCTCGCCAAAAATACAAATATCGTCGAGGTAACAAACCATTTTTTTCCACAACATATCGTGGAAGATGTCATCCATGATTGTTTGGAAAATAGACGGGGAGATACTTAGTCCAATTGGAGTGGAATTGAATACATATCCGATTCCATCCACATTGATACCAGTGTACTGTTTAGATTCTTCGGTCAGAGGAATCTGTAAGTATCCACTGTTTAAATCAATAGTAGTGAACCACTTTTTATTTCTTAAATAAGGCCATATGATATCAATCGTAGGGACGTGATTGTTATCCATTATTATTCTTTGGTTCATTCTGCGGTAGTCTACAAGAACTCTATAAACACCGTCAGGTTTCGTTTTTACAAATATTGGGGATTTAAATCTTGATTTTTGTTTTTTTAATACACCTGCTTTAACTAGGTCATCGACCAGTTTGTGCAGTGCTTCGTGTTCTGCGTGAGAGAACTTGAAGTTTTTACATCTTAATGATGTTTCATCGTCAACACTGACTTTTTGTGGAGGGACTTTACAGATAGAGACTTCATCTGTTTTTCCACTAAATATTTGATTATTTTCATTAAATATTTGATATGTTTTAATTTTCTTTTCTAAATCTACTTTTGGACCTAGTGGAATAGTATTACCACGACTGTCCGTTAATATCAAATCTTCATTTATTATTTCAATTTTGCTAATATTAAAATCCATTGCATTTTTTAACACGAATTTACCGAGGTATTCACCTTCGTAAATTATGTATGGTCTGTCGTTATTATTGACAGCCATCACTGTGTTATCACTTACGTTTAAATAAAATTTATTTTTATTTTTCATGCACATTTCTTTATGAAATTCCAAATGTTGGGGAAGAGTCGCTAAGATGAGCGTTGAATTTTCCTTAATTTTATAAGTTTGGGGAGAATAAAATTTAAATGGCTTAATATAATTGGGAGGGTATTTTTTTTCAAGGGGATAGTTGTGACATTTAATCATGTCAAATGTTCGCTCTTCAAAACCACACAGTAATGTGAATTTGTTTTTATTGAAGTCCATTTTTGCTTTATGGGTTGACAAAAAGTCGTACCCTAAAATGACTGGTTCGACCAGATTTTGGACAATGTAGGTGGGATGAGGGTAAACACAATGATCAATGGAAAAAATCACATTGGTTAAACCTATTACGTCTAAAAGCTTAGAGTCCGCACCATGAAATCTTACATCGGTTGGAGTTATCAGTTCCTTAAAATTGACTTTATTCAAAACATCTTCAGCAATCAGTGTTTGTTCCGAACCTGGGTCAACTAGGTTAAGTATATGTTTGCCATTAATAGCAAAAGGAAGATGAAATTTACATAGGGCAGTGTGATCAGCACGTTCCTTTGTTTCAAAATTCACCTTATTAACATTGTTAACCAATTTCAACTCTTTGTTCGAGACATCCCTTACAGTTGATAAGTCATCTGTAAGGGGGACACTTAGTTTTTTTAGCAAACGTTTTGGCAGGGTAGGGAATTGGATATTTGGTTTTGGGAAACGGGAGGCTGGACTAACATAAGTGAAGCAGGAGATGCAACCGTTTGATTGTTAGCAGCCACGTAGTTTTGGGGATATTGGGGAACATTTGGAATAAAATTTTGATAATTTGGAAAATTATGAAAATTATTATTCCATTTTGGAACATTATTGTTAATCCAGTTTGGTACCCAATTTTGATGAAAGTTACAATTATTGTAACCATTGTTATTGCGAAAATTATTTCTTCGGTAATTTGGGTCATAATTATTTCCTTTGTAATTAGGATTAGGACTTTGAGAATAGTTCTGGTTATTATTCCAGTTCCTATTCTGGTTTTGATTCTGTAACGGTATAATTGTTACAAAAAGTACACGACACATATATTATTTTCTTATAGTGTATATTTTAAAATGTGTACATGAATATATATGGTGTATTGTAATGTACAAGAAGAGATGTTGGTTGAATATTAGTAAGTTATTAAGTGATTAGGCTTAGATCTAAGGGTATGGATTTGAATGAAATATACTGTTTTAGTTAGTGAAATGAATGACGAAAGAATGAGAAAATACATACTGTGTATTAGGCGTACGTAACAAGACTCACAAGACAGGCAAAAATGGAAACTACATTAAGGCCAAGCTGGCAGCGATATCGTACATTAATGGAGGAGATAAGGCAGGCGAACCGATGCCTTCTCTCCTCTAGCCGCACTTACGTACACGATACAACATATACATTGGTGTCGTGGGAGATATACAATGTAATTGGTTGATATAATTTACGTAATTTAGAGTGAACCAATAGAATAACATGATTATGACATAAAATGGGTGTAGTTATAATTTTAAGAGGAATTAGGAATATTGCAGAGTTGTATTTTGTGTTCATGGAATAGATGACATCATTATGTTTAGTAAGAGAATATTGTATTAGCTGGAAAAGGTGATGTCATGATGCAAGTCTTGACAAGTCTTACTGACGTCATTTTAGGCAGGATGTAAGAATGAAGTTATATACAAAATGGAGATAGAAGAATAATTGTTAGTAGAATACGAAATATATAGTAAAATAGGAAATTATACGAAATTATCATTACATAAAATTCCGGGGGAATTTTGAAATTCAAAGTTTAGGAGAAAGTTTGAATTTAAAAATTCGGATATGATAAATTATAGAAATAAGAAAGATAAAAAGGGATAAAGGGAAAGGGAAAAAAAAATTTTTTTTGGTTATTTTAGGATCGTATGGAAATTTAAAACAATATTTCGAATACAAATATAAGGTCTGTAAAGTTGAATTATAGTTTACAATAGAAACTAAATTAGATAAATACAGATTTGACAATATACGCTTATATATAAATCTTTACTAATAATAATAATACAATCATTTTTCACATTTTTATTCAATACATTCAACATTATTTTCATTAGTATTTTCAATAGATTCAATAGGTTTCGTAATTTCATCAATTAATTGTTTAACATGTTTACTCTCGAGAGGTTTTCTAATTTTCACAATAAAAAGAGATAATAATAATAATAATTATAGTAATAACACATAACCAAATAACTATAATAATATTTAGAAGAGAAATAGAGTTTCGATCACCGAATTCTTGGATTTTGATTTGGGTTTTATCAAGTTTTTCCTTAAGGTCATTAGTTGATAACATAGGAGAGAAATTAGGAATGAACATAGTCCAATTAGGGTTATAAGCATTAATGCTTGGAAGGGAAATAGTTTTCTTAATGTCTGAATCAATAATGACATTATAGTCCGTCCATAATAATGGAAGGTGATGTTCGATGAGAATGTCATCGGACATATCTCGGGGGCAAGGAAAACCTATCGGAATAATTATTTCCAAATAACCATCATATTCAGTATTAATAATTTGGACGTGGCAAGGTACTGTTAAAAGAACTGTACCAGGGAATGATATGTTGATAGAGATATCGAATGATTTTTTAGAAGTAGTGTCAAATGCACTGATATTGGAAGGGTTTGTAATTGCAAATTTGTTTTCAGAAAATTGAAAAACAAGGGTTTTACCATGATTTATTTCACAACAGAATGCACACGATTTGATTAATTCATTGTATGATTTTTTAAGGAATAAGGTTTTCGCACAAGACGAAACCTTATCGGATCCACAATTGTCAGGAAGGAAACAAAGGGGTTTTTCGGGATTACAGTAATGTAGATCAGTACCAGTAATATAGCGAACTGAGTCGTCATCAGAATTATGGACAATGATTGATGGTTCTTGATCCCAAGAGCATAATTGATCATTGTGTGATTTGAAAGTTAATGGGATGAATTTATAGACATAGTAATCAGAATTTCTCTGTTTGACAGGAATTTTTAGTTCTATTTCCAGGTTGTCATTATAGAGGTTGCAGTTTATTAAATCTAAATGATAATAATTAAGATAATCATGAGTAGGGATAGTTAGTTCAAGGTTATTTTTCAATAACAAGGGAATTAATTTGTTAAGATCTTCCTTGAGTGTATCAGTTGATACAATACTAGAGGGTAAGTTATGGTCTTTACAAGCGTTTAGGACATACTGAATATTCATAGAGTGAATAAGGTATGCATCGTAATATGTACGAATAGAGTTATCAAAATTGGAGATTTCTCCAACGATATACACTTCGTTAGAATATTTTTCAATGGTTTCATCGAATGCAGCTTTTGCAACGAAGAAATCATCGTAGAAGTGTTGGAAATGTTGGGAGAATGATTTGAAGTTTTCCGTGACATTGAGTAAAGAGGAATGATCTGATATGACTGTTTCCTTTAAAACATCATATTGGTCTTTAAGAGAAAGTTTGTTTTCCATGAGGGATTGTCCATCTCTGTACGTGAGTACACGACAGCAGATAGAAAGAAGATCTCCAAAAAAGTCTCTGACTTTATCGATAGCAGTGTCACGTTTAATACGAAGAGGATGAGGTTTAGGAGCAAAATCTTGAATTAACACAAGATTATTTTTGATGAGTGATTCGAAAAGTTTTTTGTATCTCATGCTAATTTTATGGAAACGACATTTAATTTCGTCCCAATTACAATTATTGTTGTAACTGCTGTAAATATTCGTTCTGATGAAATCAGCAGAGTCAGTTAAATTAAGCTGAATACTATATAGGATTGGGATAGTTTGTTGATAGACTGTATTCTTTCATATTCTTCGAAATAAGCTCCTGTAGACGCTGTTACAGTCGGAATTGCCGATTTGTGAACATGGTTCAATTTGACTGCAAGAGAAATATGAGATGTTGAGATGGAGACCATAAAAATTAAAAATGACTATCTGCAACATAGAAAAATGCAACGTATGACAAAACCATGGGTAGAAACTAAGAAAGAAATTTAGTGCGAACGAAATATGAGATTTCGTACTTGATTAAAATTGGAAAATAGGAAAATTAAAATAGGCGAATATGATCGAAAATTTCTAAGAAAATATGGATTGTATGAGAAAAAAAAAAATATGTATTGAAATTTTTTTGAGAGGAGTTTAGTTCGTTCTTGGAGTTTTGAGTGGTTCAGATCTAGATTAATGTCTGAAGTGATTTTTAATTTTTTTCTATCAATTATTATTTTTGTGTTTCACAATTTATTCGTACTGTTGCAATAAAAAAAATTTATTTACGATTTTAAAACTTTTTACTACAACAATATTTTAATTGCTATATCCGAATAATAATAAAAATAAATTTGGATTTATATAAATTTGCGAAGTTTGCGATTAATTTTTCGGACAGATTTTGTCAATTATTTTGGTTGTTTGCGTAAATGCGTGTTCGTGTTCGCTCGGTTCCTGAGATTAATTTAGAAAACGCAATTGAAAGAATGCAGAGGGAGAGGAAAATGAATTCGATTCAAAACACATTTAATAAAATGAAAATAACATCCGAAAATAATAATATAGAGAGAACAAGTTGTTCCGAAATTCATTCCAATTGGGAATCTGATGTAAAAAAGTATGTACAAAATTGTGGTTTCAGGGGTTGTTTGGATGGTAGGATTTTTCCATTGGGTGGGATTGCCTTGGCTGACGAAACAATAACGTTCGATGAAATTACCCTAGACATGTTTTCCACATGGATAGGGTGTCGATGTTATCGGCGGGCATTATCCGTAATACATTGTCAGATGTGGATGATGGTGTGGTTCATCACTCATCCTAATTAGGTGGGTTGGCAAGATAGTATGCGACAACAATGGGGGTCTTCGGATCACATCAGTTTTAAGGCTCGGGGTTGGTTGCACGTATCCGATCTGGTCGTTTGTGAGGAATTGGAGAGTTTTGTAAAGGGGTTACTATCCTCTTTAACTCCGTATTTTCCTAATGGTTATACTATCAAAATCGGTCGATCATTCATGATGACACGTTCTTATGAAGTTGAACAAGTGGATGCGATATCAATTTCATTTATGACAGCTATCATTTCATCCCTTGTAATGATACAACATGAGACAAACGAGATTGTCGAGTGTCGATTTTTGCATTTAATATACGTTGACATTGGTCAGCTTATCTTACCCAAAAATTTCGGGCGGTTTTCACGATATATCCAAGAGCATTGGGGATCTCATATGGAGATTAAAGCCCATGAAGGTCTCATCGTTTTAAAAAGGATATTAAAACCTGAGATGAAGACCGCTCTGAAAAATATTCGAGAAAGGGTAATAATTGGACATACAGACCGTCGGTATCCATTTATATTTAATGGAAACTCTAAATTTTATGAGGAGTTGCGTGCAACTATATTCCGTGATCTTGATTATGTGCCATTCTCAAGAAAACAAACCTCAGAAAAATCCACTCAGGTTGACATGGATGAGGAAATTGCTGGACCTAGTACATCAAAAGATGGTACGGCAACAACTCTAACAGTCAATCCTGGGCAGAGGTGCATATGGAATCACAAATTGGAAAAAATCAACCGAGATTCCAATAAATTTTGGACAGATTCGAAGGTGGTTCAGTGGAAAGACACAAATAACAAGTGCCTAAATAGAGCTGTGACTCCTGAGAATCCTCCACCATTGCCACCACAATGTCAGGGGTGTTTGAGAGATGAAGCATCAATCGAGAGAAATAAGGAATTGATGAATCTACAAATTGTTGAAACGAGGGCTATTTTAGCAGCAACACTTGCTGTAGAAGACAGCAGCGAGGAAAGTGAAGACGACAATTTGCCTCCAATGGGTCGTGGTCAGAGTATTTTTCATTTTCGGGCAGTTCCTTGATATCAAAATTTCAATATAGGAAGGGGTCCCGCAATCATTCGGGGAGTGCGGGGAAGAGTTTAGGCGCTTTTCATTGCCAGGCAACCTGCATTGGCCAGACAAGGTCATGAGGCAAGACCAGCTTAGGACTATCCAAGATATTAGAAAACTTTGGGCACTTAAAGGTAAGACATAAAAATATACTAATTCAAAAATAATTTAAATAAAAGGTGAATATTTATATAATAAAATAAGTAAATATGTAAATTGATCCATATTAGAGAGAAAAGAGAGAGAAAAGAGAGAGAAAATAGAGTGTATTTTTCCTATTATGAAGAAATTTAGAAAAAAAGGTATGGGAGAGAGTAGGATTTGGGAAATTTGGATAAAATTATAACTACGTAAAAGAAATAAGATGATATATACACATATAATAATAATACTAATAATAAGTTAATAATATTTACAAAAACAGATAGAGGAATAAGTATATACAGTATAGGTTTCGAAAGGGAAGGGATATAGAACAATATACACAAATATTATTTACAAGCTTTTTTCTACAGGTTTACTACGCTGAAGACTGACTTTAGTATCATTTTTACTATCTTCTTCATTTTCACTGTCTGTGGCATCTTCGATAGTTGGTTTGTCATTGATGTAGGAAATTAGGTTTTTATTTTCCTTTATTTGTGTTATGTCATTATGCATCGTATCTTTCGGCTGTTTAGTAGATATACCTTTTTCGATCTTAGGATGATTGTTTTTCAGTTCATCTTTAACCTCAGGCAGTATGAAATATTCATTATTGTTTGTAGGACGTTCCGTGTAAGGGATGAATATTTTCATCTACATTATTTTCATCATTTTCATACAAAATTCTAACTGTATAATTCAAATCTGAATTTTTACTCACGATACGATAAGGTCCACGAAATTTAAATTTGCTTTTTGCGACATTCTTACTTTGACGAATCAAAACAAGATCGTTTGTTTTAAATTTTTTCAATAATTTGTTCTTGTTATAGTACTGAGAGTTTTTTTCTGCAGCTTGTTGTTTTAGTTCAGGTACTTGATCTTTTATTTTTTGCAGTTCTTTAAGAGTTGTAATCCGTTGATCGAGTGATGTTGGTATTTGTATTTTGTATTTGTCATCAAATAGCGTTCGAGGTTGATAACTGTGAAGAAAGAAAAACGGCGAGGTATTGTTGAGATAATGAATGGGTGATGTGTTACATGCAAACACAACACTAAAAAGTGTGTCCATCCATTCTTCTTCCGTCTTTGGTTTATACTTAGATAGACATTTTTTAATAATTCCATTCGTTCGTTCAACTAGTCCTTGAGTTTGCGGACTGTAGGCTGATGAATGAATTATGTCTATGTTTTGATCTTTGCAAAAATTATGTACAAGGTCGTTACAGAAATGTGTACCGTTATCACACGTAATGATCTTAGGTTTACCGTATGTAGTCATAATTTTTTTAATAAATTTAACGACGCTTATAGCATTGGGATGTCGTACAGGTTCTATTACACAAAAATTTGTGCATTTGTCAACGCCGACTAGAACATAATTACGTTCGTAATTATTGTCAAATTTTCCAATGAAATCAATTTCGATATGATGAAATGGGTTAAATTCCTTGACAGGGATTGGTTTCATCATTCCCATTTCTTTCGGATTTCTTTGTTGTAGTTGGCATTCATGGCATGAGTTAATATACTCGTTAACTTTTTTTACAAGTCCTAGTATAAGACCAAAATGTCCTCCTCCAGAAGGATTATCATGCATTTCTTTTAAAATAGATGGGATTAATGCATCTGGAATAATTGCTATAGGTGAAAATGGGTTATAATTAAAACTTTTCTTTTTGTACATGATGTCATCATCACCTATAAAATATTTATGGGCATGACGTTCTATTTGTTTTACTAATGCACGATCATCAATAAAATCTTGGTTTGAACGTGCTAAACTATGTACAAATGTTTGACTGATCACGATAGAAAGCATAAGACAAACTGATTTTTGATTAAAAATTTTGAGATTAAATATACATAATTTTTTCCCTTTTTTCCATTTTTTTCCCTTAAAATATGATGTCAGCCTAACATCAGCTTTCTTAATTCCAATAATTAATTAATTATTCCTGGTACAAAACCCCTTATTTCATCTCTTCAAATTTAATATTTCAAAAATTTCATCTCTATGTTTTGTCATATTTGCAATTTTATGTTGCAAATGGATTTTTGTTCAAATCTTTTTGACCATTTTTTTGTATAAAATCACAAATGGATTAAAAATCAGCAATCAGTAATGTGCCTAATTTAGTATTTACAGCATCTATAGGAGCCTAATTCGAAGAATATAAACATTTACGTATATATCAACAAACTGTTCCAATAATTTATACAGTTCAATTGAACTTAACAAATTCCGCTGAATTCATCTGAACCAATATTTATTCGCTTTCGACTAAGAAATGAGGCTGGTATGATCTCATATGCAGATTACACCTTGTCAGCAAAAAATACAAAATTCTCTTTGAATCACTTATTCACTCGAACTTAGCAACTGTTCAAGATTTTTATACGCAACCTCATGGTTTACGAATAAAAAGAGAAACCGCTTTAAACAAAGTAACAGATTTTTTCGGAGATTTTTCTATCTGTTGTAGAGTTTTAACCTACAAAGATGGAGAATCTCTTTTAGAAAATGAAGTTTCATTAAAATCTCAGTACAACGCTCTAAAAGATATAGTCATATCAGACCATTCAGATTTATTAAATATCACTGGAAATATTAAATCAATATCCAAAAATTTCCAACATTTTTCAGATGACTATCTCACAGCAAGAAAAATACTTGACATTACATTGTCAAAATATGAAAAAGAATCATGGATTATCCGTGAAATCACCAACTACGAGAATTCAATTCGAATGTATTACAACTTGTATATGCTCCACTCCAAGAAAATAAAATATATCCTTAACTCTTGTAAAGATTACCATTTACCCTCAATTGTTGGATCTAACAACACCTTATAGGAAGATCTATTAAAATTAACCCCCTCTTGTTAAAAACCAAGCTTGAACTGACATTTCCCATTGAAGATCTTATGACTTACTATCATATGGATCTTATCAACTGTAATATATACGACGATATACTTGAAATAGAATTAAAAATCCCTGTAAAACTAGCAAACTCTGATTATCGACCTTACAAAGTTATTCCCCTAACCTTTAAATCCCATAATAATCAACTTTGCTCTTCGGACCAAGAATCATCAATTATTATCCATAATTCCGATGATGAACCAGTACGATACATCACAGGAACTAGTGATAGTTTCGAGTTAGTTCTTTTTAACTAATCCTAGAAGTGAACTAATCTATCATTTAGTTCACTTCTAAATGAACTAGTTCATTAGTTTTTTTTTTTTTTGATAGTTCTTAGTTCTTATCAGTCTACTATACTCGATCCGTTGATGGAACTGAAATTGAAGTAAGTAGCAGTCGATGAGTGAGTCAGACAATTAACCAATAGTTCTAGCATGAATTTATGAATATGAGTCGATCATAATATCATATAATAAATTAGTTGATTTAAATGATATGAGCCAATCATGAATCAGCTGATTGAAGTCTGAAGTGATCGAGTTGAAAAATTTACTGTACTACTGAACTAACTGAACTAGTTCAGTGAACTAGTTCACTTTGGTGAAGCAGACTCAATGAATTAATCCAAAAAATGAACTAAAATTTCCATCTCTAACAGGAACTGATTTACAATATTGTAACCCAGAAAAACAATTATGTTATCTACCAGATAACAGAGGATCCAACAAAGTTTCCTCAAGTGCAAAAACGTTATTTTTACGTAAGCCCTATAATGATATTCTTAAATTATGTTCTTTCTGCTGTGAAACAAATCATGGAAATACAATAGTTCACCAATTTGCTGAAAAGAAGTTTGCAATTACCAATCCTTCATGCTTATTTGTCACTGATACCTTATCTTCCAAATCTGTAGAAATCTCAACAATATCATCATATCCTGGAACAATTCTCTTAACAGTTCCATGTCATGTCCAAATTGAAAACTAATTGGAAAATGATTTCTCTGAAACCATTATTCCAAGAGGATTTCCATGCCCCCGAGATATGCCCGATGATGTTCATATCGAGCATCACATTCCTCTCCTATGGACTAAATATGATGTTCTAATTGATTCTGATATCAAAAGGACAATAGCATTACCAAGCATACATGCTTATAACCTCAATTGGACTATGTTCATACCACATTTCTCTCCTATCAGTCCTACTAATGAACTCAAAGAAAAATTAGACAATTTTGAAATAAAATTCAATAATATTGGAGATTGCAACTTGTGGTATGCCAAATGGGGTGACCTTATGTCACCTCAACCAAAACCACAAGACATACACAAAATCACACTAAAACTTACCAAATGTAAAACATACGGCCTAGACAACGTAACTTACCAAAGTCCAATTTGTTCAGATAATGCAGTATGTGGATAGCCAGCCATAATTCGGACTTGTATCACCAAGACCTCCGTTTTTAGCAAATATATTCTGGATTTTAATTTAGGAACCGGAAAAGGCTATCTACCAGAATGATTCACCTCATCATTGGAAACACACTTTCAATCAAATCATATATCTCATCCCAAAATACACCCTCATTACCTCTTAGTAGATGAACATGATGATAAATAAGAAATTCATGTTCATATCTAAATCCGGCGTATAATGAAATAAAAACATATATACAACAAAATAATATTAACATACCATAATACGCTGTTGAATACAACTTGGAAACATAAAATCTTTTTCACCGGACATCAAGTAGAAACATGGACATTGTAAGAATATATAACATATTAACAAGGTTGTTGTGAAAGCAAGAGTAAGAACAAGAGTAGTTTTGTCTACATTTGAATGAGATGAAGAAGGCTTCAACTCAATCAAATGTAGGGGAAATTATCCGGCTGATAAATTTTGTCTGCTTTCTTATCGAGATAAGAAAAAGGAGAAATCAATCAGCCTTTGAGAAACATATGAAACCTGGTGAAAACCCACCATAGTAAGTTTTCATTGTGTATCTGGACTGGAATATCAAGTATACTACAAACTCAATTTCATTAATTACTATTATTATATTAATTTAGTTATGTTTTATTACGTTTACTGTAATTTATTTATTCCTTATATTTTTTATACGATTAAGAAAACCATTAGAAAGTAAACATATTGCGCAACTATTCTATGAATTGACAAGTCCTGTAGAAAATAATATGGACAAAAATTATGAAGATGTCAATGTTAAAAAAGATAATTCAAAATAAGTTTTATAAATTTTGTATTATGATATATATATCAATTGAATGAATATTATGTTATAAAAATAACAATGTTTTATGAATATTATATTAAAAATCTATATTTTACATTCAAGTGATCCAACCTATCCTTTATTTCCAAATTCATGTTTTTACCAAACATTGAATTTCAAACTACTAGGGTATTTATGTAACGATATTTTTGTATCGTTCATAATACTTCATAAATTTGTATTACTAATTATCATCATCATCATTACTTTCATTCTTTTTTTCTATTATTTCTTATTCATTAATTCTCATGTCATTTCTTCAAGTCAAGACTTGTTTGATGACATCATTTCGTACATAAACAGTTACTGTGTTTACTCATAAACAATGAACTCATTTCTTGTTTATACTATTTTTGCAATCTTGCATGTATACTAATTTATACTAATTTATTTGTGAACACCCACTTTATATCACATTCTTTCGAGACCATTGGTCATACTTCATGTACATATGTTTCTATTAACTAATAAGATTAAAACCCTTCTCCAACGCTGTAAATTTGCCTGAACCTCCTCTTTTTACTTACTATATAATATCATGTTTTGTACTCTTTTATTCATTCTAATTAATTCTAATTAACTCTTTTCTACTGTTGTTACAATCTTACCTATTCTTTTAATTCTTGATATTTATTACTGTTAATGTTATATAAAGTTTCTATTTAATACACTCTTTTAACCAACTTGTGTATTTGATTGTTCTGTTACGATATATAACTGTCACACTCTGTCTCTGGTATTTGCAATTGGTAAGGCTGCTAGCACACAGTGCGCTTTTCCAAGGTGGTACCTCTTATGTTTTGCGGGAGGAGGTTGGGGCAGAGCCTGACCTTGGTTAACCACTGCTTCTACCCAACAGGGAAGTGGCATTTGGGTGTCCCACTTTACCAAGACTTGCAAACAGTATAGGGAGGCAATGAGTTTGTTGACTGGAATGTCAATGATCATCGGCTTATGCACTGGAGTCACGCAGGCCGGTGTTACCATTGCCTGTGTCGACACAACAGTTTGATTCGATGTACTCACAGAGAGAGGAGTAGCACTAGCCACTACTTTTGCATACAATTTTGAAGTGGTAGATGTTGTAGGAGTAGTGCGAGTAGGAACTCGGCTAGGCTGAGGACGAGTTGTTACAGAGGTTCCTGTCTATTCTGTGCACTTAATGGGGAGGCTTGAAACTGACATGGTGGGGTTAGTCACCATTTTGGTTTTACCTGCAGTGGTGGTTTGGCCAACCTTTGCTGCTTTAGAGGCAACAGGATCAATCAGCTGCGTGTGACATGGATGAGGCAGTTTCTTTATCATCCCTGCTACTGCCACAATCTCAGCATCTGAGACTTTATCTGGGTGCCAGTAGTTGATGAGTGCTGACCATTGCACTAGTACAAGGAGTAAGTGCCATTGTACTAGGCCAGGCTTCAGCACATGGAACAACCTCTGCAGAAATCGATGCAACCTCCAGTCGAGTTGTGGAGTGAATTTACCGCGGCCTTGTATAAGTCCTAGGACCATCCGGGACAGTGGAAGAAACGCCAACACTGCAGCAACCAGAAGACTGCCCCAACTTAACAGGGGTAGACTCGCTAGCCAAGATAGGGCTTCTGTGCACTCAAACCGAAGCCGTTACAGTTCTGAGAGTGTTGGAGCATGATGTTAGCGTTGTTGTGGTTGGTGTTACTAAGATAGTAGGTAAATAAGCTGTTACTATAGTTATAGCTGTCTGTGGTGAGCTGTCACACGCAGAGAGTGCTTCTCAGAGAGCATCTGTGACAAAAATGTCCAGATGCTGGAAAATGGAGCTGTTTCCAAGATTCAACGTATGTCGAAGTTGATCGAAACAGCTGGAAGGATGGATGAAGGCGAGAGAGTGGAAGCATTTGAGGAGTTGGAGGAAAGATCACCGTGTTCCACAAGCGATGGATTCGGGCAAGGAAGATTTCTTCCTCATCAGCCTCTGATAAGTCACCAAAAAAATTGCTCATTCCAAGTAGGCGATGTGCCAAGGAGTAATCATGATCCATGTATGAAAACTATAACTTGCTCGACAAGATAGGCTGTCCTGGAGAGAAACTGTTTCCAAAATGCTTAAAATATGGCTGATGTGTCGGGACATCAGCGAGTATCAAATACAAATTGTACTCGTCTTCTCTCTCAAAGATCGTACTATCTTTCTTTTTGTAAACAAGAACAAAGAGGGTGGCATGATAAAGAAGGAGATGCCGTTGTTGTTTGAACGGGATGATCACAGGTTGAACGACTTGTCCTTTGTTTAGAAGAAGGGGAGGAATGTCATCTTTGTTAGACAAAGCCATTTCGAACTAATGTCCCTGGTCCGTGGTGATTGAATTTGAGATCCAGTGCTGGATAAACAGTGTGGCAACCCATTCTGCAGTAATGTCTGTTGTCATGATGGCGATGGGCCATTTTGTGGCACAGTCTATCATTATCATACAATGACAAGAACCAGAGCCAGTTGACAACAGACCTATGAGATCCAGGTGGACGTGTCTAAAGTGGACCGTGTGTTGGAAGGCTTGGGGAGGAGCCTTAGTATGGCAGCCTATTTTGGTTGCTTAACACGATGTACACTGTCTTGACCAGTTAAGGATATCTGATTGTAACCTCAGCCATATGAATCTTGAAGCTACAAGTTTTGCAGTTGATCAACTGCTGGGATGCGAGTACCTGTGGATCGATTGAAAGATCACATAGCGATGTTTGGCTGGGATGAATGGTTGTTTCTTTCCCAGGGAAGTGTCACAAAAGATGGTTGACTTTGAACCTGGTACTCAAAACTTTTTGAGGATAAGCGCAATGTTCTGGTTATCCAGAGTTTGCACTAGATCAGCATCTTCCAGTTGGATGAGAGTGAGTTGCTCGTAATCAACTGGGCAAGGAGTGCTGATGGTGTTGATGGCTATGTGTGATAGAGCATCGGCTGGGATATTATCAACACTTTTGATGTAACGAAGGTCGATAGTGAACTGGAGATATACTCAATCTGGTTCAGCTGGCATAGCGAAGCTTTCTCATTCCTTTGTAAGAAGGCTGTCATGAGGGGCTTGTGGTCCATATATACGGAGAATACACATCCCTCAACCAGAGGAGAGAAATGCTTCACCACCACAAACTCAGCGAGCAGTTTGCTATTATAGATTGGATACCGATGTTTGGTGTTGGTAAGTTTTTCTGACTAAAGAAGGCTAATGGTTGGAGAGTCTTCTCATTATATTTGTAGACAGTTGCTCCAATTGCAAAGTTGGACGCGTAGGTTGCGAGAACAAGTTGTTTATTCTTGTCTGGAAGTGCAAACAATGCTGGGTTAGCAAGCAGCTGCTTCAAGTCCTTGAAGGCTTTTTCAGTTGCACTGTTCCAAACAAGAGGAGTTTTGTCCTTTCTCTTATTGGTGTGGATCAACGCGAATAGGTTTCTGGAAATATGTGTGCAGTGTTTAATTGTGCGACGGCAAAAATTTACCATTCCCAGGAACTGTCGCAGTTGATGAATGTTCTCAGGTTTAGGGTAATTGAGAATGTCTTGTGCATGCTCCGATGTGGGCGCAATATCAGCTGCATTGACTCGATGGCCAAGAAATGTGAGATTGGTGATGGGTAGTTCGTTCATGAGTTAGTTCTTTTGAACAAATCCTAGAAGTGAACTAATTGATCATCTAGTTCACTTCTAAATGAACTAGTTCATTAGTTCTTTTTTTTTTTTTTTTTTTTGATAGTTCTCAGTTTTTATTTGTCAACTCTTCTACTCTACTCGATCCATTGTTTGAACTGAAGTTGAAGTAAGTAGCAGTCGATGAGTGAGTCAAACAATTAACCAATATTTCTAGCATGAATTTATGAATACGAGTTGATCATTATATTATATAATAAATTAATTGATTTAAATGATATGAGCCAATCATGAATCAGCTGATTGAAGTGATCTGAAAAATTTACTGAACTACTGTACTAATTGAACTAGTTCACTTTGGTGAAGCAGACTCAATGAACTAAATCTGCAAAATGAACTAAAATTCCCAACTCTACGTGAGATTTGATTGGCAATATTCTGATTTAGCGCTGTGTTTGGTCAGTCCAGCGCGATAGATGCATGCCAGGACCTCCGTGACATGGTGCTCGTGCTCTACCCCATCAGCGGATGCAATGAGGATATCATCGATGTATGCATAGGCATAATCAAGATCTCGAAGTAATCCATCAATGTACCACTGGAAGGTTTGAGCAGAGTTGCGTAAGCCAAATAGCATGAATGAGAATTTGTATAGTCCGAACAGTGTGATGACCATGGTCTTCTCGATGCTCCCAGGTGCCATTGGGACTTGGTTAAATGCGTAGACAAGGTCGAACTTAGTGAATATCTTTGCTCCAGCAAGGTGAGAGTTGAAATCCATGATGTGGGGAACAAGATACTTGTCTGGTTTAGTACGTGCATTCAGAGCGCGGTAATCACCAAGCATACACAAGGTGGAATCTGGCTTTTGGGGCATATGCAGTGGTGATGACCAGACACTTTTTGACAGGCAACAGTCTCCATGTTCGAGCATCACCTGAAAAGTTAGGCGAGCAACCTTCAGTTTTTCAGGGTGCAGTTGACAATTGTGGCAAGAGACGGATCGGTCCATGGTTTCTATTTCATGGGTGACGTCAGTAGGTGCTATCCTCAAACAAAGACCTTCCACACTGGTGATACCTGGAAATTTTGCTAGAAGGGAGTGGAATTTAGAGATGTGCATTTTAGTTCATTTGGTGGATTTAGTTCAACTGGTCTCAGTCTTTTGAATGAACTAGTTCAAAATCAACAAAATGAGCTGTATGAATCAAACCTTTGAGTATATATTATTTCATATGGAGAGCAATTTGTATACATTTTCTATAAGTAGTTACTTTCAGACATAGAAAGTGCTTTTATTCCCCAAAAACGCTTACTATTTTGTTTTGTTTTTTGTTGATTGATAAGAAATTCTACTCATCCAGTGATTAACAACAATGCTGTGGCATATAAGAGTGAACTAGCTTGGAGGTCTATACAATATAACTTTGATTTGATAATATCTTTTAGTTCAAAATGAACTAGTTCATCCTCATTTTTCGGTCTTGTTCATTTAGGTCTTTCAAAAGATTAGTTCAAATGAATTAGTTCTCGATCAACTGACACATCTCTAGTGAAATTTGTCATTGCCATTTGTATGACATGCATACCTAAGAGTAAATTTGAGGAGCGGGTGTATCATTGATGCTAAGCCTGGTGTGGGCATCTAATAAGTCGTGTCATCCAATATCCAATAGTAAGTTAAAAATGGGCAAGAAAGACGGCCTCTAGTATTGGATAGGCAACATCGGCAATTATGAAAGCCCATTTGAAATCACACCGGAGTTGCTGGTTAAGCTAGACAATCTTAACTCCATAGGTTGCGATTGGAGTAGAGATGTGGTTTTAGTTCATTTGGTGGATTTAGTTCAACAGGTCTTGGTCTTTTGAATGAACTAGTTCAAAATGAACGAAATGAGCTGCATGAATCAAACATGTATTATTTCATATGGAAAGCTGATTCGTATACATTTTCTATTCAGACATAGAAAGCGCTTTCAGGGAATGAAATGACTTCTTTTACACACGAGTATATCTATATATAATTCATATATATACTATCGTATAAAAGTAGTCATTTCATTCCCCAAAAACGATTATTATTTCCTTTTTGTTTTTTGTTGATTGATAAGAAATTCCACTCATCCAGTGATTAACAACAATGCTGTGACGTATAAGAGTGAACTAGCTTGTATGTCTATACAATATAACTTTGATTTGATAATATCTTTTAGTTCAAAGTGAACTAGTTCAATCTCATCTTTTGGTCTCAATCATTTAGGTCTTTCAAAAGATTAGTTCTAATGAAGACACATCTCTAGATTGGAGTGTGGTTTGCAGCGTAGACCTGGAGTGTTGTCTTGCATCTTTGGTCTTCTTTAGATGGCAGGAATACAGAAATGTCTGCGCCAGTATTGACAAGGAAGGAGAGCCCACTGATCACATCCGGTATGAATAGGCAGACTTGATTGGAAACAAGAAGCTAATCTGCCAAGGTAGTCTCATTCTCTAGTTTTTTGATGGATTGTCCTTGGCCAGGGACAATGAATGATGTTTCCACCAGGTGCAGGGTGGATCAGAACAATTCCAGGCCTTCTCTGAAAAGTTCTGGTGGTACCAGCAATAGCCGTGGCATTGATGGTTTGGAGAGCGACACTCGGATGGCAATTTGCCATCTAAGAGTTGGATTGACATCTGAGATTGAGATCTCAGAAAGCTACGGGTGTTGGATTTGCCACACAATTTGTGGTCACAAGATTAATTGTTAAAAGAGGATCAATCGCAGGATGGCCTTGAAAAGGCATTAACTGATTTTTGAGCTAAGAACTGCTTCAGCAATGATGTGATGTCAGTTAAGTTGGAAGATGCACTGGTGGATGGAGCTCTTGCTGTTGGAGCCAAGATGGCTGCTATGGGAGCTGGCTTTGTGATTGGAGTGTCAGGGTACTGTGATGAGAATGGCTGCTCTAATGCGATCACTTTGTCAGCAGAAATGGCAGCCAATTGCGAGCTAGCTGGGTGTTGCATTGACAAAGGTTGTTGGATCACTGAAGGTAAGGTGTGGTAGAGCACACCCTGAATAACGGTGTCGTTTAAATGACCATCGCTAAGTTGAACCAAGTGGCATTGATAGGCACTTGGTTTCTCTCTGGATTCACAGACCATCTGTTTGAGGAGTTGCCGTACCCACATGTTGTTTGAGAGTGAAAACTCCTTAAGAATCAACTGGCAGAGGTGGCCGATGAATGTGAGGGAGTTTTAAAAAACTACAACATTCTCAATTGGCTGTTTGCCAAGTAATGAGAGGGAGTCTAGAAGACTACTACCTACTCGATTGGCTGTTTGCCAATAACTGAACTTTGTTCACATGTTGGGGTAACCACTTGTAGGATGCTGCAGTTAGCGCATGCGTACAACCACCATTTGACCTCGTGTTTGTGTGAACCTCGCTCAGTATAAAAATTAGATTAGTAGTGGTGAGCTACTAACCCGTGAACCAAAAACGTGTTTGCCCTACATAACGTAGGGACAGGCCACAGGATTTACCAGCGTGTACAAGTACACTCATCACCACTGATAGGAAGTCGCCACAATATGCATTTATGGAAGTCTGATAGAAATTTGGTGTCCACTACTATTAGACGAGTAGTTTGCCCAAAAAAACTGGAAAAGAAATATTTGTTGAAGAAAAGTCTGTGTTCGGGGTTTTGAAAAAAAATACAAAAGAAATAATAGGTAGGTACTGAAGTTTTGACGAAAGGTATTCTTTATAAATAGGAACAGATCTGAAGAGTGTTTGTTGCCTAGAGGTTAAATGTTTCGGAGAAAAATGTAAAACAAAAATAAAAATTTACAAGACAAAACAAAGTCATTTTTGTTTCTTGAAGTAAGTATATTTCTTTGATTTACAGCACAAAAGGACATAACGAGCGTCATTATAGATGGAAATTAGCAGACTGTGTTATCTTGCGAAATATTGTTACACTCGAATTTTTGTTCGTTTGTAATATTCATTGGTTTTTCGGCAGAATTGCGTTAAAACTTTACGGTTTTTTATTTGAATTGTTCAATATTTCTCTGTAAACGTTGATTAATCAAGGAATGTTCTCAACTTTAATCAATCCATCCAACATCGGGTGCAGTATTACCTAAGTATAGATATTTCTTATTGCAATCTTACTATCATTAGTTACCTCTTCAATTGAAACATTAGTTGAAATAAAAAACAATACCAATAATCTGTTTAATTTTATTATATTGTAGTCTTAGTTTACTCGGCTTATGGAGACAATCAAAGATTAGTTAGGTGTAACATTCTGATAAATTTAGGGTTTTACGTTATATATATACGCTGTGAGATCATTTTGATCCGATGGTGTCAAATGTGTGAAATCAAAGTTCTCTATGAAATACACTGGTATGGCCACAGTGCGATCGTGATAATGAGTCCTATACACGAATATGGAATTCGGTCGGCGTCCACTCGATAGATAGTAACCATAAATATTATTCGATGATCCTTTGACCTCTCTGGCTCCACACTGATACATCAATTGCAAGCGCTTACGTGTTGAATGTTTTCTAAATGACAGACCTAATTGATATACTGTCGTTCCAAAATGGAAAAATGCTTCTTCATCAAATGTATAACCTTTGTCTTTGAAAAATTTTTCCAGAAAGATTGATATACATACAGTGACCTTTCTCCCTCCATCCAATCTCAATAGAGGATCTCTGCAAGTAAAATTTTCACAAAATTAATGAAAATATTTACGAATGGAAATTGGTATAGGCCTCAGAGAGAATATGGAAACAAAATTATAAATTTCTAATGTAACCAATGAACTCGGAGTGAACATATAAAACTATTTTCATTCAGTCGGTATCTACCCAACTTATTATGCTTTGATTATTTAGATGGAACCAAATTCTATATTTTCACATTGGGATGTCCTAACAAATTAGGTTTGTTAAGATGTATTTCACTGTTGCAGGTTTAGGAATTCTGAAGGACCAATGTTATCTGCCCGTTTTAATCGAATAAGATACCGTATCAAAAGAAAAATATTTTTTGAAGTAGGTACATTTTTTGTTTTGAGTAATATGAAAATGGATAATCACCGCAATACGAAACAATATTACCTCCTAATTTTTATAGCAGTAATCTATTCATTTCATGCTTCATTATCCAAGCTACTTCATGGAGTAATTTTCCTATCGTTTTTAAATAAACGCATATTTTGTATTATTAGTTGGGCCACACGTTTTCCCCTGTAAACGTAAACCTCATATTTTCTTATTTTGTTTGAATGAAATGTGCAACAGAAATTTAATAAACAGGCCGTACATAGGAAAAGGGCCTAAGTGACATTTTGACCCGTTTTCATTCATTCAAATTTAGCGAAACTATAAGTATTTTAAGACCTTGTTAATCAAAATGCAAAAAATCACATAGGACTAACTATGAAATTCGTTGCACCACTTCCATTTCGGGGGGCTGAACTCTGTTTTTTTTTCGGCGATTTCAAGGGTTTGGTTTAATTTTTTTTTAAATATTAAATTTGCTTTATCCGGAAAATTGTTAAAAGGTTACAGTGTAAAAGCATATTTTTGAAATTTGTTTTTTACAAAATTTTCAGTTTTTTGAATTAATATCGTATTAGAAAGATTCCAACTTTTTTCTTGCAATTTTTTTAATCTGATGGAATGAAGATATCATAAATGGAGGGAAATGAAAAGATTGAAAAACGTTTGCATACGGTGCACCTGTCAACATGTAAACTTACTACCTATCTCTTCTCTACCTATTATAAAATACTATAAACCGAAAACTGTAGGAAAAACTATCACTGAACGGATTTGTATAAGATTTTCCAGAAAAAATTGTATTATTTCAATTAAGGTTTATAGCTATCAGGAAAGTCCGCAGCCCCTCTGGAGACAAAGTTACCAATTTTTACCTTATGTGAAAACAGAAAACCAACAAAACATTTTTCGAAACAAACGAAAAGTAATAAAAGAGAATTGAATAAAACTTCTCCCCGCATTTTTTTCGTGATGTGGATATTATTCTCTCTCATTCTCTGTTTTTAGAGTGCAACACATTGTTAGTCTCTATACAGAGGTAAAAACTGAAACGATGAGCAATTATCGGTGTAAATCTCAGTGCCAATTGAGTGAAGGAGCGAAGAAAGAGAGAAAAATAAAATATGTTTGTGTGAGTAGGTGTGAGGTTCTGTGTGTATACAATATGTACGCCCACAACCACATCACTTTGCGTAGACTATAATATTGTTTTCTATCAATTGTTGTCTCCGCCGTCACCTCTCCCACCGTAATCACAAACCAGAGAGAGATTGTAGGTTTTTGTTTTCTATTGAAAATCAATTTATCAATCTTGTTGTCATGGAGCAATTTTGTGGTGTGGTGGGGATGGGGTGGATACATTTTTCCTTTCATAACTCAAGGAAAATGTTGGCCCCAAAAACTCAAATTCATATAGGTATATAAGTCAATTTCTTGTTTCCCCAGTACGAGTTACAATGTTTGTCCGATAGTCATGGAATTTGGAACGAACATTAGTAAACCAGGAAGCTGATTTATTGATTTTGGTGTGGATCTTCCATACTGTACTTCCCGTTTCACTATTTTTGTTTTTGTTCCAGCTATAAAATTTTAAATTTCCGACCAATAGCTACGAGATTTAGAACAAATATTCATTATAATCTATTAAAACTTGCCGTGGTACTCCCGGTTACACTATTTTTTATTTTACTTTCGCTACAAAATGCCTAATTTTGAACCAATAGGAACGTAATTAACTATAATTAATTGCAATATGCTAGCAATTCCGGCGCGGATTGGCTGAAAGGTATTTCCAAATTTTTTTTTTTTTTTTTTTTTACATTTTAAAAGAGATACCCAGTAAGGTGAAGACTCATTAAAACGTGTACCTCATTAAATGTTTCAGTTCACCCTGGCACGTATTGTTGTATGCTTTTTTAATTTTTCATGGGGTTTCATTTGGGTCCATAAATAGGAGATTAAAACAATTATTAGACAACAGGTAAGTGAAACTGCGGCTAAATAACTCGTATAATTATAATATATTGTAACGTAGCTCTAGCATCACGCACAATTTTTACTTTTCCATTACATACTTTTGCCAGTTTACTCTTCGTGCTTATGGCGTTTAATGATGTTTAAATGAAAAAAATGATATTGGTCAAGTCGAGATTTATAAGGCAATATCAGTATGATGTTTTCGTATACATTGATGCTATGGCCTTTATTGTATTGGTATAATTTATTTTTGAAATTATACTTTTGAAAAAAGGACATTTATCGGAGGAAGTTTAACAAAAAATTATATTTTAGACACTTTATGGTATACAAGGGGAGGTACGTACCTACCTGTCAAAGACAAAATTATTAACAGGCATCCCATCGCACATTTTTTACTCTCACCAGTTTTACCATTTACGAATTCTTTTACGATAAAAAATTAATCTATTGTCTGGATAAGCCAGGAATTATGGACATAGGTCCTCGATATCAACTACAAGCAGAATCTTTTAATACCGCCTTATCCCACTTTGATTCCCTGTATATAACTTACCATTTTATCATTTCAATCGAAATGGGGAAGGAATTAGAACATGTTTACCAAATTACACTAAACCATAAAAGTAACTAGGTATGACAATTTTTATTCGTTTTTATTGCAATAAAAGGACACATAAATTGAAAACTGGATAAATGTAAATATGCAAATGGGTAAAGTTTTAAAATAATTACTTTCTTTGTTGATTTTGAACAGCTCAATTGGTTTGAGTCATTTTCTACAGCGAGCACTGACCCATAAAGATTCATAACACAGACAGAAATTTTTTGACTATTTATTAAACCAGATTAACGAAGTAGTTGACCCAAAAATTGAATGGAGGTGAATTTTATTTTGTAAGCACCAAAAAATCAGGATTGAAAAAACTAAACAAATTTCCTGAAATACCTAATTTAAATGTGATTTCAGTCGAAGGTTTAAGCTAGGTCTGAATTATGGAACTGATAACAGACATAGGGGATTTCCCAGTTGGTAATTTTTAGGTGCATTAAATTTCATTATTTGATACTTTTAGTTTACAAGAAATAAATTTTTCTTTTAGGTAAAAACAGTTTTCCATTGAAAATTTAATTGTCCATTTTTTTCTGTTTCAGTTCCAAAAAATTCACAGGAGCAATTAACTAATAAAAAGGTAAGTATTACTAAAATAAGTATCTCAGGTGAGTATCCATTTTATCACCGAATATGTTGTGACAAATTAACTCTGTTCTTTGATTGTAGCTAAAACTCAAGTTAGGATTTAAATAGCTATTGGATCTTTAATCTGCTTTGCTCCACAATTAAATTCTTCTGGACAATAGACAAATTTCACAAATTTAAACATTTATGAAATTTTTGTTTTAATCAAAATTTATGATCAGCAGCCTGTTATCGTGGGGATAGCTTACGATTCCTCAACGCACCTGGCGGGCATTTGAAGAATTCCTGTGCTGAAGAAATGTAGGTACAGGAGGACTGGGCTGAGGAGGTTGCAGACAGTTGTTGTCAGACATCAGGTGCAAGAGGGTGTATGATGACAAACCACTTTTATAGTCCTCAGACATTAAATAGGTACACAATTATAATATAAGTGCCAAACGATAGTGACGTCCTACCACTATACCTGTTCATAGAATCATTATACTAATTCGTGTTTACACTGACTACTGAACTTTCACAAAACCTAAATTTTGGCAATGATGGCCTAATAAAACATGCATTCTAATTAACTATAATCAACAAAATCAGTAACACATTTATACTAATAAGAATGAAATAAAAATGGGAAAAGAATGAAAGAATAATGAGAAGAATGAAGAACCTTACCTGAAAAATTTAATGAGTTTATATGAAGGTTTATTCAGGATGAGATGAAGAAAGAGAAAAATCATATTTCAGCAAAAAAATAAATATTATTAAAGTTTGCAATGTTTCCAACTATTCCAAACAATTTGAAATGTGGATTATGATGAGAATGATGAATTGGAGAAGAATGTTAGATGGTAATAATTCGTTTTCAAAGAGACTGATAGCACCTGCACAATCTAAAAAATTCAGAATGGTTCAACCAATTGTTTATTCCTACTAATTATCACTGATTAATAAGAAAATGATGTAAGTGGAGGCAACAAATTTCAGACGTTTATAAATCAATTTGGTATTCCACACAGATGATTTTCTATCTTCCCACCTGTACCTACAGAAGAAAAAATTAGGATGGAATGTACGAATCTATTAATTAAAAGAAAGGAGGCAAAAGGAGAGTAGCTGTGAGAAGAAAAGGACAAGGAAAAATTGTGGAGGTGTTGTCAGCTGCCGAATTTAGATGGCAATGAAACAATTGACATTGGCCGGTATAAATCACATACACTCTCACAAACACATAAAGAAAAAAGATCAAATGTACCAACAAATTTCATCTGATTGCTGTAAATCCTGTAAGCATTTAAGAACAGAATCACACAACATAATTATATGATTAATATTTTTCTTCTCGAGAATAGGAATTCGATCGAATAGAAGATACTTAGCTTCTTGTTAGGATCGAAAAACTCTTGAATAATAATTACTAGTAATAGGGTTAAGTAGTAGAAAAAATTTCGAAAGTTATACCTAGACACCATAACTTATATCATAAAACGTAGCAAGGTAGCATGGTAATGGAGCTATTGATATGAGAATTAGCTGATTAGATATCTCGTCTGTAATTACAACCTCTTCATAATTTTAAGAGTAAAAATTCATTAAATAATTTAGTATGTAGTGACTAATTTACCTTCTTATATTCGTACACATTCGCAATTCATTATCTTATCGATTGACTAGGCAGCTTGCTTATCTCTTTTTCTACTTGTTATATTTTGCCTACCTTCATATGTGTAGTCGTCTTTATTTTTCGACCTTCGTCATTCCAATTTTACATATGTACCACCAGTTCATTACTGTCTAGTCACAAATACATAGAATTTACTCGCACCTTGTGTTTCCTTATTTTGCTTTAACATTAGCCTACAAAGTGGCGACCGTCGACAGTTCTTTCGGAAAAGTTTGAGTTGAAAAATGTTTTTTTTACATAAAATTTTCGTATAACTTTCGCCCCTAAAAAGTAAAATGCCAGACAACAATCAACTCAATAATGTGCCTGCTCCTACTCACAAAAGGTTCAAACTGCCGGCCTACACACCTGGCAACCCCGATCTTTGGTTTCTGACATGTGAAATCATTTTTGAAGATTATGACATTACCTCAGAAAAAAAGAAGTTCTCGGCGATTTTCCAACGTCTCGGCGTCGACCAAATTAGTGCTTTAGAGAGCATAACTCGACAGAAACCTGTGGACCCGTACACACAGGCCAAAGCTCGTCTAATTGCAGCCGATGTTAAGTCTGCTGAAGAAAAATTAAATCAATTTCTTCGTGGTGCAGATATACCGGTAGGCACAAAGCCATGCATTATATTGCAAAAGCTACACGCGCGAGTTGGTGCCAAGCCATGGGTTCGTCAGTACCGACATCAACTAGTAATGACAAATGCCTAGCTACTGTGCTGCTCCTCCTAACGTCCGAGATATTGACACTTCGAGCAGATAGATGTGATTTGCACAGATCTTGTGACCGTAGCCGCGACCACAGACGAGATTGTAATTACTTGCGATACTCATCACGCTCATGTGCTAGTTCGCAAACACCGGGTCATGAACAAAGGACAGACATGATAGATAGACAATGCTGGTACCATTTTACATTAGGGGATCGCGCTCGTAACTGCGCTCCCAGATGTAAAAGAGCAGTAATGGGAAATGACAACTGAAGCTGGAATGTGCGGCCATTCAGCCTTCGGCTAATTTTGCTACTCTTCATACAAGCTGACACAATCTCAACACCATTCCTCGTAGATTCTAGCTCTGATGCATCAGCACTACCCAAATGACTCGCCAAGGTACTCATTTGCTCGCCTTGCATAAATTACAACCTCTTCGCTGTTAACGGCTCTCCAATCCATACCTACAGTACTGAGGAGCTGCTACTCGACATGGGTCTACCTAAGAAGTACCGGTGGAATTTCATTGTGGCTGACATTCGACAACCAATTCTAGGAGCTGACTTTTTGGCCACTATGGGTTGTTGTCTGACCTACAAAACTGTAAGCTCTTAGATCGCAGCACCCTCTGCAGCATGCCCTGCACATTTTGCTCGACAGCGCAGTCTTCTGTTTCCTCAATCTGAAAAGGCCAAATGGACAATCAACGGCTATGTACACTGCTCCAGAAATATAGTAGCATCACCAAACCACCACAATATCATGAAAAGGTTCATCATGACTTTATTTGTTTCATCGAAACTACAGGTTTGCTGGTATATGAAAAACCACGGTGGTTGCATCTGGAAATAGACAAAGAGGTAAAGGACGAGTACCGGAGACAGCAACAACTAGGGTTGGTTAGAGTTTCAAAATCGCAATGGGCTGTGGGCCTAATTATTAAGCATGAAAAAAATAAGTTGCGCCTAATTGGCAACTATCGTGGACTTAACTCTCAAACCATATCCGATCGATATCTGGTACCCGTTGTTTACAATACAATTGCTCTACTAAAAAATAAATTTTTTTTTTCAAAAATAGACCTCGTTCGTGCCTTCTATAATATAAGCTTGTCCATGACCCCCATATTGAAAAGACTGCAATGATTTTGCCCGCCGGACTGTATGAGAGTACACGTATGCCTTTTGGCCTACGCAATGCCCCCTCTACATTCCAACGCTTTATGAATGCTATACTGTCTGACCTACCCTTTTGTACCGTATATATAGACAATATACTAATATTTTCAGATAATTAAGATGAACATTATGATCATTTAGAAATAATATTTCAGAGACTACAAAAAAATGGTCTCTCTATTAATACCGATAAATATAGCTTTTCTGTTACAGATCTTAATTTTCTAGGCTATCACATAACTACAGAAGGATTTACACCAACTGAAAAACGAGTAGAATTCATTAAAAAAATGAAGCCACCTGTAACAATCGCAGCACTACGCAGTCTATTAGGGGTGCTCAATTTTTACCGACAGTTTACGTGTAATGCAGCCAAAACTCTCCACTCCAAGATCTGCTCAAAGGACATCCCAACAAGAACGACAGGATCAAGATGAAATGGACACCCGAACTACCCGAAGCAGCTTTGTAAATTTTGTCAAGCTGAACTACAAAAAAATTGGAGTCAAACTTTTTCTTACCTGAGACGCTTCAAAAATAGCTATAGGAGTAGTGCTCGAGCAAATTGAAGACAACGGTAATAGAGAACCATTGGGGTTCTACTCGCGGAAGCTCAGCTATCGAGAGAGCAATTGGCCTGCCTACAACTTGGAGCTCTTGGCTGTCTATGATGCGGTTCAACATTTTGAGCCTTTAGTCACTGGCCGCAATTTAACAATCATCACCAACCACTGACTGTTAACTTTTCTTTTTACTAACAGAAAGAAATGTCAAATTGAAAGACGCTCCCGCTACGCCAAATACATTGCGCAATTTTCAACAAACATCGAGCACCTTTCGGGAGCTGCCACTGTGGTAGCAGACACCCTTAGCAGACCAGAACAGGCGGAGGAAACACAAATTAGTCAAATCGATGCGAAAGTTAGCCTTTTTGACATTGCTGAGCAGCAGAAGGTTGATGCAGAAATAGTACAATTTTGACACTACAGCTACAGGGACCAAGTGCTGAAGGAGGTAAAGCTTGACGATGTAACCATGTTGCTGTGCTCAGTATTCAAAGGGGAAAATAGACCAGTAGTGCCTAATTCGCTACGATTAAAAATTTTTCAGCAAGTGCACGGCGTCTGCCTTTATAGACTAAAAGCCACTTTACAACTCATCTGCCTGAAATACTATTGGCCTCAAATGACCGCCCACATAAGGGAGTGGCATAAGGCATGCCCTCAATGCCAATGCATCAAGGTACACCAACATACAAACCACCTATGGGAACATTTCCCTCATGCACTAAATTTGAGCATATCCATGTCGACCTAGTGGGACCGCTCAAGCTGGCAAATGGGTACACGTATTTGTGTATATTCATAGATCGCACATCAAGATGGATAGAAGCCATACCACTCTGCACTATCAGCGCCGAAACTGTCGCACATGCCTTCTATATGGAATGGATAGTAAGATATGGAACCCCCTTATGTATAACAACAGACAGAGGGCCTCAATTTAGATCCAACTTGTTTTGAGCTTGCCAAATTACTTGGAACACAGCATATTCAAACAACCGCATACCATCCGCAGGGTAATGGACTTGTTGAGCAGTTTCATAGGCGCCTAAAGGAACTACTTATGTGTCATTTGTGAAATTGGCATCGATACTTACCCTCCATAATGATGGGACTACGTGTTGCGCAAAGAGACAAAACTGGAATATCCTGCGCTGAAATGGTATTTGACCAGGGGTTACACCTGCCAGGGGAGCCACATCAAACAGTCGAGAAGGAACCTAATGCAACCAACTTCGTGCGCAAACTGAGAAAAATTCTCAACAGCTTAAGACCAGCCCCATTCCAAAATCACACCAAAACCAACATTTTCGTGCACAGAGATTTGCAGACCTGCAAACGCGTCTACGTCAGAGTCGATAGGGTGCGATCGTCATTGGAGCCTCCTTATGAAGGGCCGTACACGGTGTTAAAAAGGAGGAAACACTTTTTCGAATTGGAGATAAATGGAAAGAAAGATGGTTTCATAATGTAGGTATGTAACTGTAAAACCTCGATAAGTGAAACCTTGTACAGCAAAAAACCACCATTAATGCAATAGAAATTTTATTGTTTTTATCTTTAACAAATTCTCAATGTAAATTCATATAAATTCAAATCTGTAATTGAAAAAAGTTTGGCCTACCGCACCTCGATAAGTGAAAAAAGTTTGAATCTGAAACAATATTTAAGTATACCTCTATGTATAGGCCTATGTGAAATTCCTTCATGACTAAACATACAATTATAAATAAAAATTACGTGGGTAAAGTAAAATTTCTGTTTTCTACACTCTATTTTACAATTGAATTATTCTTGTCCTCAACCTCAAGCTGGTCAAGTGAATATTTTTCATTTTCACTTCTTAGTATAAATGAGAATCTTTTATCTTGTTGACCGAAAAACTTGTAAATTAAACCAAATTATGAGCTCGACTTGAAGACTTAAAGGGTAATTAGTGACGTATAGTTGAAATGGATCTGTGATATTGATGGGAGCCTGTACCAACTTTGTCACATATAATTCCATTACAGCCTGGATGATGATATCATAATTATGGACTTTAGATACTTTACTAGCAGGGTGGGGGGTTTGAGGAGCGTTCTTGTAATGGGCAGGAGGTGACTGGGCAGCCCTTGTCCCTGGCAAGAGCAAGGGTAAGGAAAACAAATTGTTCGAATACTCACGCTATTGTATGCGAAGCAATTAAACTTATTTATAAATGAGCCGTTGCTTTACCGACAAAATGAACAATTATTCTTGGGAAATTTCAATTCAGTCTCAGAATTTCTTTCCTTTCAAAAACAAGCAAATTTGAGGAATTATTTTTGTGGTTATCATCTTGAGGTAATTCATGCTAGGTAGGAAACTATTTTCTGAAAAATTTATGTGATGAGATAAGTCCGCGGCCTCTCCTATTTCCACTTTAGAAGAAGATTTATAACTTTCAGGTTAGATGTGTGTACTCTTGTACGAAGTTGATGAACACACAAATAACTAGAGACTACTTTCTGTAATGTAATCTCTTTCACGATGTAAGGTATTTCACAACGTGCAACTTTCACGATATATGTATATTTATATCTTATACCGAAGGATCTATCTAAAATTTTTAACAGTGGATTTGTGTTATGGAGGGGTTGATTAGGTCGTAATTACGGACATAAATTATTGGGCAGAGTAAGGGACTTGAGGGATGCACAAGAACTTTACATTGATATGTCCTATGAGGGGGGGTGAATTAAAAAGTATTCAAATTTCATCCGATATAATCAATTCTAACTGGGGAGGAAGATGACGTCATAATTATAATGACATGGTTACTTATGACTATAAAATGCGTAATTTTTCATCCATAACCACAATATTTGGAACAAATATTTATCAACTATATGTAGGTGTAGGTAGATGCTACCTACACGGGGTTCATGGAACCTTTGAGGGAGACAGTGGTTTACATGCGGGGCAACCAAATTATTTCTTGGTACTGGTAGCCAGCTGGTTTAAGATGCCTTACTGTACACTAAGCGTACTTCCTAACTGGGGCAATCTTCCAAAGGCAAGGTGGTACCTTATACGGACCGCAGCACGTATACTATCAGTAAGTATGTATTACATACTCACTTGCCTCATTTTACCGCCTCACGGTAAACACAGAAACGCATCGTCTGTATGAGTGCATACAGACGATGTAATTCGTTTAACATGCAATGCACAATCTGCGACCCGTCAGTTGACGAAGGGCCGAGCCCTGAGGGAGGCAAAGAGGGAAACATCCCCACAGCCACTCCATACTAAGTCCAGTCATACCCTAAAAATTGGGGGGACATTGGACTGAAGATTGTCCGGTGGGATTACATCCTCTGTAAGACCTAAATCCTCCAAAGAGGATATTGCGGAGGGCTTGGCCTAAGGCATGGCCAGTAAAGGTCCCTGTATTGTAATTGAGGATCCTCCGCTGATTATAGTTAGCACGAGATCGTGCTCCTCTCTTTTTATTTTTGTGCCTAATCGCCTGAGTGGAGTTTCTGGAATTCGTATTAGGAATGGAATTCCATTGTTGGACAAAAAGCTGTATACGGGTGTCTGGTCTATGGACCGTGATTTTGGAACAAGAAGGCTGAATGCTCCTAGATGGGTCCATCTTCATGGGGGTGATCATGGATTGTGAAGCATCCGAGGTCTCGCCAATAGGAAGGTGGCGAGGAAGAGGTTGGGTCATTTCAGCTATGACTGAACTGACCTCTAGCCTCGGGGTGGAATTCAAAGCGAGATTGCTCGCTGAAGAAGAAAGTTGGGAAAGCATGATGTCATGCTCCCGATTGTTCTGTTCCTGCTCTTCTGCGAGGAGGGCTTCCTCATAGTCGAGCAAAGGTTCAGAAGAGTTGATGGAAGACATTGTGATGGAATGCAAGTGTTAATTAAAACAAGATAAGAAATTTTCAAAAGCGATTTTTTTGGCACAGAAAATAGGTGTTCGAATTGAACAAATTGTATGAAATTCAGAATGCGATGATGCTTGGAGCGTAATCGACAAACGAATGATTTGTGTATCACTCTTGGCTGTTTCATTTGGTACGAATTTGTCGTTGAGTTTATCATAATTCATCTCAGTATAATAGATTTAGTATTTTCCCACCATTAAGAAATTCCCACGTAGAAGTTTTTACGAGCAAAATTCGTTGATTTAAATTACTACTTGCTTTTCTGTGGGTCAACGTATTCGAGTGAATGAACTTTATTCTTTTATATAGGTCAATGTGATAAGGAACAGTGGTGCGATATCCTTATCAGAATGTACGTTGTGGTATGTTCTGTGATAAGGATGTGTGTCATTGCAGTTGCACCGTTTCTCATTGTTCGTCAGCTGATTTCTGTTTTTATAAAAACGCACGTAAATTTATTTTGAATTTCACGATAGATGTTTTATTTTCGAGCTGATTTATTTTCGCATTTTTCTTCTCTGCGTCTAGGTTCGAATCCTGGAGGCGGAAGATTTATTTTTTGATTTTTATGACTATTTTTTGATGTTTTTATTTTTGTTTAACCCTCTGCTATGTTTTGATGCATGAGTTAATGGTGAATAAATTTATTTTGCTTTTTATAACCGTTTATTTTTCTATGGTTTGGGAATTTGGTGGTTTTCGTATGAGTGAATTTTGTATTTGTGATCATTTTTCGGTTTAGCTATTTTGGTGTTGAGCTAACCTTTCTGATCTACGACTTGGAATTTGGTTTTGTTTTTTATAACTAACTTTAGGCCTGCCTCTTTTATTAGGCTTTATAGGGGCTTTTGGATCGTAGTAATATTTTCGTACATTGTCATCGAATTTGACAAATTTTTTGGATTTGGTTTTTTCAGCCATTTTTTCCACATTTGGTTTGGGTACATCGCTATTCATTTCTTGCACTATTTCTGGCTGTGTATGTAGCTTTTGGATGTTGGTATTTTGTTCAACACTTTGTTGTGGATCTTTGATTATGTTTCTGTCAGTATCCATGTCATTTTCCTTGCAATTTTTTATGACGTTGACTTTATCATCTGCTATTAAAAATGCAGGTTTGACACGATCTATTGAGACTTTTTTCTCTTTATCGGCTAAGAGTAGGGTGAACATTTTTTCTGTTCTATCCACTACTTTATAGGGACCTGTGTAGGGTTTCTGCAAAACCTTTTTCATCCCTTCATCTCGTAAGAACACGTGCATAGTTATCGCTAAGTGTCTCGAGACATAGGTTTTAGGTTTGCCATGAGTTTCAGCTTGTTTTAAAAATTGACTTGCGTCATCTTTTATATTTTGAACTAATTCTTTGGTTTAATAGAAAAAGTCCCCTGGTAAGCGCAATTCCTCACCAAGTGCTAATTGGGCAGCTGAGTGTCCAGTATCTGTTTGCAAGGCTGACCGGAGGCCTAATAAGATGGTTGGTAGCCTATCAATCCATCTTTTGGTGTCGTGTGCCATAATTGAGGCTTTTAGAGCCCTATGCCACCTTTCCAGTTTCCCGTTAGATTGTGGGTGGTAAGTGGTGGTGGACCAGTGTTTAGCACCCAAGGTCTTTACTAGCTCATTGAATATTTGGCTTTCAAATTGTCGACCTTGGTCTGTAGTTATGCTTTGAGGCACACCATATCTAGCAATCCACGTTGAATATATTTCTGCAGCCACTGTTGGGGCTGACATTTCTGTAAGTGGAATTGCTTCGGGCCAGCGAGTAGCTCAGTCTATAATGGTCAACAGATACTTGTAGCCACGAAAAGGTGGTAAAGAACCAACTAAGTCTACGTGAATGTGTGAATCTGTCAGTATGTCTGAATTTCCCAAGTTTCGATTTCGTGTGTCTGCCAATTTTAGATTTCTGGCAATTTAGACAAGCACAGGCCCAGTTGTTGCAATCTTTTTTTATATTGGGCCATACAAATCTCGAGGTCATTAATTTAGTCGTACTCCTAGGTCCAGTGTGTGATAAATTATGAACACTGTCGAACGCCATTTTCCTATATTTTTGTGGAATGTAGGGTCGTTCTTGACCGTGGAACACATCACATGTTAACATGATTTTTGTGCCAGGGAGTCTTTTTTGTCTCAGTTGTAGACTTGATTTGTCTGAAGATATCAATTTTAATAATTCTTCATCCCTTAAATTTTCAATGGCAATTTCAACATAGGGCAACTGAGATGGATCTAAGACGGATTCTATTCGGCTCAGAGCATCAGTGAGTTTATTTAATTCCCTTTTTATATATCTGATGTCTGTGGTAAATTTGCCTATGAATTCTAAGTGTCTCATTTGCCTTGGCAATGCATGTTCTGCTCTCTGCTGAAATGCATGTGTGATAAGTAGGTGGTCTGTATACACAGTAAAAGTTCTACCTTCTACATTATGACTAAAGTGCCTGATTGCAGCATTTATCACCAATAGCTCCCTGTCATACGTACTTGTAACGGTATAGTTGTTACAAATAAACACAATAATAGTTTAAGAGTATATTATTATAAAAAGATTAACAGATTATTACAGAAGTATGAACAACATGAGTGTAAAAGTGAATTAATAAGTAAGTATTATACAGAACATTAGACTATTTATAAGGGTGAAGTTCGAGTGATTTGAATTGGGTATTGTCGGAGATATTAATATGATTGGTTGTTTGAGGAAAACGTATTTTAGATAAAACCAATGAAATTAAAAGGAAATGACAAAAAGTAGGAGTGTTAAAGAAGTTAATAAGAATTGGAATTATTGCAAGGTATCGAAATATATTTGTAGAAAAGATGACATCATGGAATATAGATGAAAACAGTTTATGGTGTACCAGAGGTGATGTCATCAGACAAGTCAAGACTTGAAAGACAAGTTTGAACTAGTCTTAAATGACGTGAAAGAAAGGAAGTGTAAATAGACGGAAATATGAAGAATAGTGTGGGAAAATACAAATTAATAAAGTACAAGAATATTTGAAATAATATGTATGAAAATAACATTACAGTACTATAATTTTTCTCATCCTTTGATAGTTTCCTCGAGAAGAATGCTAAAGGCTGGTTTTGATCATTATCAATTTGGTACAATGTTGCACAAATTGCAAAGTCTGATGCGTCTGTTGCTATGCATAATGGCAGACTGTCATCTGGGTGAGCTAATAATGTCACGTTAGCCAGCATATTTTTAACTTTGTCAAATGCTATATTGGCTTCTTCTGTCCATGTGACAGGAGTTTTATCGCGTTTTTTATTTGTTTTAATCAAATTGAATAATTTGCCTTGTTCGGCCGCTGCGTTTTTTATGCAACGTCGATAGAAATTTGTCATCCATAAAAATCTTCCTAATTCAGCGACTTTTTTTGGTTTAGGGAAGTTTATTATTGGCTCAACCCGGACTTTTTGAGGGGCAATTCCAGCAGAAGTAATGTTGTACCCGAGAAAATCAATATTTGGTTTTGCATATTCGCATTTACCGGGATTGATAGTTAAACCGGCAGCGTGCAGACGCTGTAATACGGTTCTCTCTTCTCGTGTATTTCAATGCCTCCACTGGAGCATATGCAAATATCATCTATGTATGCATAAACATATAGTTATGGTATGTCTCTCAATACACCATTTATAAATTGCTGGAATGTCTGTGCAGAATTTCTTAATCCAAATGGCATTTGAAGATATTCGAAGAGGCCGAATGGAGTTATTAGTGCCGTTTTTTTGATATGGTTTTTAGCCATAGGTATCTGGTGAAAACCCCAATTAATATCAATTTTAGTAAATAGATCTTTTCCTTTCTTGTTTATATTAAAATCCATGATATTAGGAACTGGACATCTATCTGGTTTTGTTTGGGCATTGAGGCGTCTGTAGTCACCTACTACTTGCCATTTTCCACATGGCTTAGGGATGATATGAATGGGTGAGCTCCATGAGCTATTTGAGGGTCTACAGACTCCTTCTTTTACCATTCTATCGAATGCATCCTTAGCCACTTTTAATCTATCTGGAGCTAAGCGTCTTGCTTTTGCTACACAGGGTTGTCCTACAGTTTCTATTGTATGAACTGTGTCATGTTTATATGTAGGGTTTGGATTAAAAGTTGGTTCAGTGATACCAGGAAGATCTGTCAATATATTGACAAATTTATCATTTGATTGCGTGCACGCAATAATTATATTAATTATTTGATAATTTTTTTATTTGTTCACCTGTTGTGGAATCTATTAATTGTTTATTTTTAAGATCAATCAATAGTCCATAATAGGCTAAGAAATCTGCTCCTAATATAGGGTATTTGACATCAGCTATGGTGAAAGTCCATTTCATTGGTTTGTTAAAACCTATATTTACTTTGCATTTTTTAATTCCATATGCAGAGAAACTATGGTTATCTACTGCATTTAATTGGGATTTTGGAGTATTATTCTTATGATTAATTTTGGCTGGCAGTAAGCTTATATCTGCGCCTGAGTCAGCAAGAAATTCCCTCTTTTTTGACCTGTCCTGTATGAACAGGCGGCAAGAGTAATTATCTGAGGGGTTGGTTGCTGCTGATACAACCCCTCTCTCTAGTTTGACTTATTGGGAGATTTTTGGTTGTCTCTAACCTTGTCCAATTCAAAGAGCAATTCTTTTTTCCTTTGCTAGTCTTTGATCATCCTTTTGGCATAGAATCGGCAGGTTATTTTACAGGTCCTGGCATTTTCTCCCCATTTATTGTGGTGGAAGCAATAGTCTTCACGCCAATTCGGATTTTTATATTTGGGTCTAGATTTAGACCATAGTGGTGTTCTGCCAGGGCTGTTTTTCTGCTATTATTTCTGAGGTCACGAGACCTAAAGTCTCGTTCTCACCAGTTTTGGTATCTAAAGCGGCTGTTACAATTTCCTTTGCTGCTGTTACCATTTTTATTTTCAATTTTCAATGCAGCTATTTCGGCTCTTAGTTCCGCTATTTTGGATTTTTCTGCTGAGATGGCACTAATTGCCGTTTTACCTGTGTATTCCAGTTCCTCTTCAGCAGCTTTAGCCAAATTTATCAATGCTTTGTCACTGGTAGCATTCGTAAGATTTAAAGCTCCAAGTGATTGCACAACTGATGTAGGTAATTGTTGGCAAAATTGGTCAGCTATTACTAAGGGTGATACATGTTATCCCCTTTTTTCATAAGTTTAGCCATGAATACTGTAGGCTTGTCATCTCCAATGGACATGCCTCTCATCAGTTCTCGAATTTCCTCTCGAGCAGTTATGCCAAATGCAGTTCTTATTTTGTCCTTGAACCAACTGTACGAGTCTTCTACTTTGTCAGGACTTTCCATGATGTCAGAACAAGCTTTTATGATTTGTGTAGTCATGTTTCTACATAATTGCCTGTATCTATGCTTTCGAGGAATCTCCTCGAGTCGGAAACAGCCAGCCAGTTGAATAAACCAAGTTTCTACGTCTTTTGGGAGAAACTCTGGTAGGTGGATCTGTTTTTTGAGTGTAATTTTGGCATTTTCTTCGACTTTCTTTTTGTCGTACTCCGATATTGCCTTGGCTACAATTTCTTTCATATATTTATCGAAAAGCTTATTTTCTATCTGAGCTTGTTTCTCAGCCAGTAACCTACGTTCTTTTTCCTCTGGATTCTCGTTTGAAGTTCCAGGCATTTTAGTTTCGTCGTTTTTCAGCATTATTTTTCGTATTATTTTTCCGTTTCTTAATTTTTGGAAACCCAGCTTAACCGAATTTGTAGCAGAAATTATTGTAGGACTATTTCCTATCTAGCAGACGTTCAATATATGCGTGTTCTACCGAGATTTTTCGTTGACCCGTCTGGTTATGGGCAACGTTTATTTGGTATAGGGGGTAAATTTCCCACTCCGTAGTCGACTAATAGTCACCTAAGTCACATCAGCTATTTTTAGCCAATGAAAAAGTTGTGTCCAAGCTGCACTTATCAGCAGAGCGATTTCTTGCTTGTCAAGCGTTTTCACACCTGTACCACTATAGCAACGTCAAGGTCACTACATTGGCTTGTTTGGTGTAGGTAGATGCTACCTACATGGGGTTCATGGAACCTTTGATGGAGATAGTGGTTTACGTGCGGGGTGACCGAATTATTTCTCGGTACCAGTAGCCAGCTGGTTTAAGATGCCTTACCATACACTAAGCATACTTCCTAACTGGGGCAATCATCCAAAGGCGAGGCGGTACCTTATATGGACCACAGCACGTTTACTTTCAGTGAGTATGTATTACCGCCTCACTGTAAACACAGAAACGCATCGTCTGTATGAGTGCATACAGACGATGTAATTCATTTAACGTGCAATGCACAATTAGTATGGGTCGCGGACTTTGCTCTGCGACCCGTCTGTCAACTCAGTGCCGAGCCCTGAGGGAGGCAAAGAGGGAAACGTCCCCACAGTAGGTAAACCTACTTATTTAATTCTTTTACTTAATTATCTATCAATAGCAATTTTTGGATACTTATCAACGAAACGCATAGTCAGAAATTTAATTTTTGAAATCAAAAGTTTAAGTATCAGTGACTATAATCAAACCTGGGCTTAGCATTGCATCATCTCCTACAAGTGTTCTGTGGTCTTAATAATAATAAATTATCATATTGTTAAATTAATTTCGGTATTTAGTTTTTATTTTAAATCGAGCACAATTCCTTACTGAGGAGAGTAATATTGTCTGATTTATCCACTAAATAAAATTCTACGCATTATTATTGAGTTATGAAATCACCAATTGCGTAACAAGCGTGGGCCAGAAATTTGCTATTATGGATAGGGTCGAAGGTTTATGGTGAATTTTTTAAAGAAAAAAACCATTTTACAGATCAAACTTAAATTATATGACGAAAATTTTCAGCAAAGGTGGAGTTAATTTTTTATAAATGGAATTCAAAGTGGGTCAGGACAGGACGAAGACCAAAATTTGTTTTGGGTGGATCACGATTTAATTTGGCCTACCTTTGGTTACACTATAGGACATCCCCTGAGATTTTTTCGCTATGAATCATCACCATCTACCCAAAAATTAAAGACTGTGGGTCAGTTGCGGCCAAAGAAGAGTTTTCTGATAAGGTGACTAGCGAATTCTGGTCCAACATGTTTTTAACTGCTTATGAACTGAGAACAAGAAGAACAAGAGAGCTGTTGACTGCGATTATACGAACTACGGAATATGTTAGTACAAACTGTAGCTGTAGTTTGTATGAATTGCAGCCAACCACAGTGTTTGTTCTGAAAAATAAACTCAAAAAAGTGTCAAAATTTTCCTGTAATTAAAATTAAAACAGACATCTAATACAATCACCTATCTACCTACGTATCTTTGAAAGAAAATTTTTCACAAGACCTTACTTACACCAAATCACGTAAGGAAATTTGTGACTTTTTGAGAACAAATTATTTCTTTTCTAGTGCCTTTTTTTTCAAATTTTTCCAAATTGAACCTACATAAAAAAAAAGAGTAGGTACCTAACTATAGGTTCTGAAGTTTTGAGAAAAAATTTTTCATTAGTTAGTTCATTAATCTTACTCAAATATCATTGTTTGTTGAGAATTAAAAAGCTGCTTTAGCCCCCTCCACCAAAATGAACCTCGAAACAGTCAACACTAACTTTATCAGAGTATGGGTCAAATTTCCCATCAATTTCCATAGAACCCATACCAACTGTAACTAATTTCAACCCTTTCTTTTCAATAATACAAAAAAACTGATATTATAATGTATATCTCAAGTGTAAGATAGTAGGCCTTGTAAGGTATATTTTCATATTTTTTTAAATATGACAAACAATATTTGTTAACACTGTTTCAAATACCAGAAATGCAAGTATTCGAATATTACCAAAACATCTCACAACTATTTTTGTAAACAACCTAAAATTTATCCATCTGAAACGTCACAAATTTATAAATCCCATCGCCATATTCAGCGATCTAAATACACCTGTCCCTCCATATTATTACGAATCAGCATATCCCTATTATAACAAATCCCTACCTCACTTAGTCAATTCATCATATTCAATCAGTACTCTAAATGGGTATTTAAACCCTGGTGATGATACACTCAATGTTTTACTTACTTTATGTATGGACACTTCTTGTCTAAGGGCTTAACCCTTTGAATTAATTGTGTTTGAAATACTATTAACTATTGTACATTAGCAAATTTTAGTAAAACTATTTTGAAATATTAATCATGTTGAATATTCTTGTCTCTCTCAAAGTAAAGTTCGTAAATCAATTATTTTAAAATATAAGAGAAATATTACTATATTATTTCCCATATGGTGTAACACTGAAAGTGGTTCTAAATGGTACAACTAGAGCTTCTTTTGGCCATTACATTATTGGCGCCAACTGATGTGCTATTGCAAATTGAAACTTTGCTCTAGCTCCCAGTTTTGAAGAAAATTGTAGAGCAGCTGAATTAAGCTGGTTTTTCAATTCCTCAGATACAAAATACTTTGTTAAACCTTGAAAACTCTCGTTAATTAATCAATGAGAAATGTGTAAGGTGCGCTCTTGAGGAAAGGAAGTGGAGGTTAATACGAGTGGAAAAAAATCAGTAGTGAAAAGAAATAAAAACATCGTAGAATTACAACAAAATATAAAATTTATTAAGAAAAATTAACAACTACAGTGCGGATGTTCCGTCATATTTAGACAGACGAACATATTCGCTGACCTAAATACTCCGCAACAATTAACGGCAAATATTTCCTTTAAATATTCACCGTTACCTCTGTTAGTAACCCTATTAACAGAGCTGACAATTATGCAGACGTCCAACTAATCAGCATAACTGTCAGCACTATTTTGGCATGTACCTGAGGTACCCTTCTGCGAAAGTAAACAATATTGGGCACAAAAAGAAGTCACTTGGTAAATCAATTTACACCAAAACTTCAATTGCCTTTCTGAAGAGCTTCAAGGTAGTTCTACTACATTGAACTCTAAAGTCTGTAGGTGTTCCTAGACACCACCAAGTTAGTAGTCCACCCTATGTAGAGGTGAGACGACGACGGATAGAATATTAATATATATATATATATATATATATGTGTGTTTCTACATACGATTATCCGCGAAGTAAGCAAAGTTATTTAAGTATAAGGATTTATTGTGACGAGGTGTTAACTGTAATCTATTGTGACTCTAATTCCATATTAAATATTGTTTAGTAGAAACACGTATTTATTTTGTGTGTTTGTTCACAACTATCTGGGATAACAAACACAACAAAATTGGCGCCCGAACTAAAAATAGAATCCGGCCTTCTCGAAAATACGTAAGTGATCGTTTACGCGAATTAAAAACTTCTTTCGGACAACTTAAAGATCCAAAATTCTACATTGCATACAAAGTGACCGAAATCTCACGCCAATTATTTTCAGAGCATCACGCCTCGTAAAGGTGCTCAATTGACAAATTTTTAATTTTCGAAATTTTGAACCTGCTAAAATAAAACACATTTTTAATATCGCGAGCTCGTGAGGTGAAGCCTACACTCCCTCACTTGAGTGACCCAGCCTAAAAGGCATAAATAAAACAAAAAATGTTATAAACAAGATATCGTTGTATTTTTCAAAGAAACAACAGTATAGTAATCGCGAAACATCCGACAAAACGTATCAACCGAGGACCAGGAAACCAGATTGAAAATCAAGCAGTTAACCAGAAATCGGGATAGTGAACAGAACAACGTAGAAACAAAAGGCCCAAGGTATCATCGAATGCTAACAATCTGTAAGTGGAAAATAAAACATTATATTACTTTATTTTATATAGGTGTAGAAAGTGCTGTTTTTCTTTTTCAATTTTAAATTTACTGAATGCCTGTAAATCTAAACCCCAACTTGGAAAATGCTAACCCAGATAAGAGTAACGTAACAAATCCAGAAAATTTATAAATTCAAAATACAAACCCAGAAAAGGAACAAAACCCGGAGGAAAACTTCCCTCCACTCGCTAACCATTGGGGAAGCAAAGTCTCTACACAATTTTTGTATGAAATTCTAAAACTAGCCAAAGTATCACAAATAGAGAATAGAAGTAGATATGACCTACAAAGAAAGCTTTAAAAGGGTAAGAAAGGCAAACACTGGTTGTTAAACGTACTTTATACTAACCCCAACATCATTAATTTAAAAGGAACAAAAGAACTAGATAAGCTCGTAACCGAATCCGCAGAAAGCAGATGAGTCACAAGAAACTCGAAAAATAATTTAGAACTAGCTATAGACTCTGAAACTGAAGACGAGGAAACCCCTAACCCACGTCAAAGAACAAAATCTGAAACTCTGAACAGAAAAACCAAAAAGCTAATAACAGAAAGCGAAGAAAGAAAATCAAGAGAACTAGAATTGGCTAGATCCCCTAACAAAATCCAAATAAAAATCGACGAAAATAAACTTAAAAATATAGGTAATTCTGACGACGAAGTCTTCGAAGAAACCTCTGATAAAATAAATAGAAATCAACAAGATAATTCAATAAGCGATTTCATAATACAAATTAATACCCCATAGGAAGATAAAAATTCAAACTCTAACACAACTTCAGGCACAGATTCACCCACAGGAATCGAACCTTTTGATAACCTAAATGAATTTAATACAAAATTTAAAAGTGATAAAATAGAGTTCCGGCAGATCACACCCAAAAATAACCATTTACAAAATATGGCATTTCCCAACTTAGAAGATCCCAACCTAAGAAACTTTTGGACAAGATCAGAAAGATGGACTCCCACCCACTTTGCAAATGGTCCAGATGAAGACATTCTAGAATTTCTATTCGAATATGAAAGACAGGCAAAAACGTTTGAAGCATCAGAACAGTAATGAAATGCAATCTAAATATAGCCCTAAGAGGACCGGCATTAGAATTATTTGCCGCTGATAACACAATAACCCCAGAAACAGAATGGGAGGAAGTTAAGAAAATACTAACTAAAATTTTCAAAAAAGATAAAGAAACGATCAAGAAAAGAATAAAAGGATTGAAATTTTACGACCAATACTTTACGATAAATGTCCCAAAATTCTTCAGATTATATAAACAACTCGACGCCACTATTTCAGAAAGGAAAATCTGCAACAACTTTTTAACAAGATTATCGGGCGAAATGCGAAAATATTTCGCTTCAAAAAATCTCACCATGCAAAATGAAGTCACCAACACTTACATTAGCTGGAAGGAATATAAAGAAAGAGGATTGGACCTAACAGACGCGCAAAAAACGGAGGAATTACTTGCAAAGACAAATGAAACTATTGAAAAAATGCAAAAACAGCTAGAAGAAGTACTAAAAGGGAAAACCACAGAAAAGAAGATAGTAGCGAAAGTAGAACGAGCCCCAATCTCTCCCACTGATCCAACTGTAGCAGCCATGATAGCTACATGATGGAAACCTCCCAATCAGAATAGGAGAAATCAAAATTCAAACCAAACCTCAAGTCAAGAAAATACAAGCCCAGAGTAAAGACCAACAATACGTAATCGTAACAACAAAAGATCAGATCAACGACCTCAACAGCCAAGAGAATACGAACAAAGTCGTCTATCAAACTATCGAAATACGCGATTACGAGAAAATTACCGAGAACCAAGAAGAGAAAGATACTCTCAAACAGATATGAGAAACGTGTTATGTTATAATTGTGGTAAAATGGGACACTATGCAAGGGTATGTAGATCGTCAAACAGAAATTTCAGTCTACATCGAGATACAAGGCAACCTCGATATAACCCACAACAAAACTACAGACCCAGAACTCAACAATACTGGCCACAAATACAACAAAACTATACGCCACCACTGGCTTATCCAGGGTATGTGACGCCCCAACCACAATGGACACCACAGGCTGCTCAAATTCAACAAACATACCCACCTCTACAACAACCAGCTGAATCCACACTTTACTAATCACCAAAAAACATGCAATAGAGCCCATCTGCTCAGCACCTCTATTGGACAATGACATACGGGCTTGTAACGGTTACACCTACCATCCGGACTGCGCTGCAAACCTTATTTCAGATCCACACGCACCGAATAAACAAAAGGTAAATATTCGGCTAGCATCGCGGCAATCAATCAGGGCAAAATGCAAGTTAATAATACCCTGCGCTGTCATACGCCGTAATGAGACTGAAACAGAGGGCACAATAGATACCGGATCTGAGGTGACATTAATTCATTACAATCTTATTGAAGGACAAGTGATCAGACCAGCAAGAGTTTGTATGGTAGCCACCAACGACAGCTCAATTGCTGTTATGGGAGTAGCTGATGTCACCATACGAATGGGTCACCTACTCCTCGAAGCGGAAACATACGTGACTACTGAGATCACAACTAACCTTCTGATAGGATTTGACTTTCTCGATCAGCACAAAGCAGACATATTATTTTCTAAGAAATTATTTAGAATAGGACCGTCTTGGAGACGAGAAACTTATGAAATAACTAAATCTAAGGAAGAAAATGCAGAAGGATTTATACGTGCTAAAGAAAAGTTATATATCGCTAAGAAATGCGAACATTTTGAATACCTGGATCCAGAAGCTGAGATAGCCAATCTGGATGAAGAACTTCTTACAACTTTCGGACTAGAAGGACATTATACTATAGATGAAATGGGATGGCCAACCCTTCGATTCTACAGTAAATACTTTGATGTTGAAATCGCAAATGGAACGATCTTAGGACACTATAGGCTCAAACAGCCGACTTTGCGGGACCGTAAGACAAATTCCATCCACCATGGCAAACTGAATGTTCAACGCATTGTGACGGGGACATTACAGGGAACCATGGTGAGGCGGTAGACTTGCTAAGACTGATCCGAATAACGCGATCCAACAGCACAGTTTTACATGATAACGAAGGAAATAGAGTTAAAATAAATAAGAATTTAGATAAAGAACAAAAAGAAGAAGTAATTCAGACCCTCAAGAAATACCTGCATATATTTACAGAAGGATCTGATAAAATTAAATTGGCAAAATTAAAGCCAGCGCATCTAAATCTAAAAACAGATGCACAAGTCGTTCACGAGAAATATGTAAGAAAATAAAAGAATTCTAAGAAATAGGTATACTTAAGAGAGCAAGTACACCATACGAAAGCCCAGTTTTTCTCAAAAAGAAAACAGACGGCAAATTTCGTTTATAAATAGATTATAGAGGAGTTAACGATATAATAAAACAAGATACAAGTAGAGTCTCAAGATTATCCGAAATATGGGATGCACTAAGAGATAAGAAATATTTTTGTACACTAGATTTAAACCAAGGCTTTTATCAAATGCCCCTTGACAAAAAATCTAAGAAAATAACAGGCATAAATGTAGGAGACGTTAGCTACGTATTCAACGCAACTCCACAAGGCTTATGCGCAAGCCCAAGCATTTTTCAAAGAGCAATGACAAATCTTTTTAACGAAATTCTCGAGGACAAAGTCATAGTTTACATAGACGATATATGCGTCTTCGGAGAAACCTTTAAGGAATGTCTAGCGAACCTAGATGAAGTACTAACTATCATAAAAATTGAAGGACTAGCAGTAAAAACAAGCAAAAGCAGCTTCTTTGACGAAAATATAGAATGTCTAGGACATAAAATATCGTATAACAAATTGGAACCCACAGAAAAGAACGTAAAACCCATCAGAGAAGCACAGCCACCAAAAACATTTCGACAGTTACGAAGATTTTTAGGAATGGCCAACTTTTACCGAAAAATGATAAAAAACTTTTCTAAAATAGCCGCACCATTAACGGAACTCACCAGAAAAGAAAATGTGAAAACAAACAACAAAATAAAATGGAACGAAGAAGCTCAGATCGCATTTGACACTCTGAAGGATAAAATAACCTCAGAACCTGTCCTCGCAATATACGACCCAGATGCTGAAACATATGTAGAAGTAGACGCTTCAAACACCGCAATAGGCGTGGTAGTAATACAGATAGACAGAAGAACAGGAGAGCATCACCCAATCAGCCTCTTTTCAGAAGAAATCCCAAAAAATCAACAACATTCGATCTGGAAATAATCGCAATTACTGCCGCATGCGAATATTTTAGAAAATTCATAATATACAAAGAGTTCACTGTATTCACAGACCATGAACCTCTCACATATCAAAGCAGATTTAAGAAACCAAACGCACGCCTTAATAGATTAATATCAAAATTAGGTGAATACCACTTCAAACTAAGACACATAAAAGGTGAAAATAATGAAGTAGCCGATTATCTGTCTCGTCTAAACGAAGAAGATGAAGATTTCGCTGAATTCAAGGATGATCAATTTACCATACCTGATGGAACACCAGACCCTCCTATAGAAGTCATAACAAAGAAAAAGAAAATAGACGCCATTACGAGAAGTAGAAAAAGAAAAGATGAGGATTCGGGTTACTCCGAAATAAACACTGAAAATAGTGAAAATTCGGATGACGACGGAATCTCTGTAACATCCGAAAACTCGGAAAATTCCACAGATTCCACCGCATCAACAAATTCTTATATTTCCGATACATCCGATATCTCCGATATATCCGAAAACTCAGAACAAGAAAACCCAATAGAAATAACAGACGAAGAAATACACGATTTATGGGATAAACAGAGAGAAGACGAACATTGGAAAATAGTAATACAAATACTCGAAGGTGACAATGAAAAAGAGCTACGTAAGAAACTAAAAAGTAAAAAGTCACAAAACATAAAACCCTTTTTCCTAGATGAAAACGGCATTTTATGGAAAAGTGACACCAAAAGAGAGTACTATTTGGCAGTACCAGTTATACCAAAATCCTTCATCCCACAGGTTCTTCGTGCATGCCACAAAAATCAATCGGGGGAGGATATTTTGGCATATGCAAAACCCTTGCCAAAATTTGTGCTCGCTACTACTTTTCACAAATGCCTAAAGTAGTAACAAAGCACGTACGCTCCTGCCACCAGTGCCAAATCAACAAAACGACAAACGAGAAATATGGATTACTAAAACCTATAAATCCAGACGAATGTAAACCATTATCGCACATTCAAATAGACTTCATAAGCAAATTCAAGACACAACACGAGAAAAAATATGTGTTAGTAGGTATAGACAGGGCCACAAAATATTGCTGGATAAAAGCAACCAGTCAGCCAAATGCGATAACGGTAATAAAATTCTTAAAAGGGATAATCAAACATTACAGGCAACCAGGTACAATAACGTGCGACAATGGCACACATTTTTCTAACGACAACGTACGCAAATTTTGCAGCGAAAAAGGAACTAAGTTATATCATTCAACGTCATACGCACCACAGACACAAGGTCAAGTTGAATGTATGAATGGAATAATAAAGAAAATACTATCGAAATACGAGAGTACAGAAAGCAAACAATGGTCAGAACACGTAGACAATGCTGCGTTGACATATAATTTGACACCAATTGAAGGTCTAAATTATCGCAAACCATTTTACATGATGCACGGATATAAAGGGGAACCTCCCGTTAACCTAAATATCCCATCGCCATTGATAAATAAATCTAGAGAAGAACAAATCCAAGAAATAACCAAAATACGCGAGGAAATACCTGAACTCGATAAGAAAAATGCAGAGAAATATTCAAAACAATACAACAAAGGGAGAAAAGAAATCAATTACGAAGTAAATGACCTAGTACTACTACGATCACCTATCAATTATGGTAAAGGAAAACCAAAATTTTTAGGCCCATTTCGTATAGTCAAGAAAATTTCAAAGTTGAACTATCTAATACGTATAATAGCGGAAGACGGAAACCAAACGGATGACACCATCCATGTAAGACGATTTTCGCCTTACATATTAAGAGAAGATTATACCCCACCACCGTTAATAGAAGAAAACAATGACTCAGGAACTGAAAATATCGAAAACGAAACTAATCCAAAAAGAAAGAGAGGAAGACCAAAAAAAATAGTCATCGAAGAAAACGATAACAGTGAAAACATAAAAATAATACCTAAAAGACCAAGAGGAAGACCTAGGAAAACATGTCTCAAAGCTAAAAATGATAAAACAGAGAAACACGTAACATTTGACAAAAGTGTCGAAAAAGGAGAAAAAGATTCCAAAGAATGGAGAAAGAAATTTGAATTACGAGATCCAGAAAGGAGGAGAATCACAAGAAGGAAAATTAGAAAGATATACACAATACAATATAATGACGAAATTAGAGAATTGGAACCCGAAAAAGAAACGGACAATAGGGAAGTTAGTATGCAGCAAGAAGCCTTACCCTCTCAACCCGCAACCCTTCCAGCCAGCTATAACTACCCCCAAAATATTTTCACTATATATAATCGACCTATTGAATATGGCTCACAGGAATATTTAATCCCACCCTTAGAGTCCCACCCATATTATATCTATAACTATACAAACGAACCCCCTAACTTTTATTATTAAGATTATACGTAAACTTAAGAAGATAATGTAAAGGTATCTTACTAAAGTGCTGAGAACTCACCTTAAATCTACAATTTTTTTTTCTCTTCTAATCCCAGTCATCATAAATCAACTCCCGCTCATTGACAGCTGTCTCCTCTTCATCACCCTCTTCAACTTTGGAGCAGGAAGGACCTAGAGAACGGCAAACCAATGAAGAGTTACGTTTTGGTAAAGCTATATTTGCGACTTCCTCTGAAGACTTTGGGACAACACATATCATCCGATATATCTCCTCAATGACATTTGGACCAATCAAAACAGTAGTTCCATTGGAAATGGCAGATGCCAACTCCTTCCGAAGCCTGCGACGTTCAGCAGAGATCATGAGTTGCTTCTCAGGACCCAACATACGTACAATCTTCACATACGTATGGGTAATGTCGACGGACACATCACCTCGATAAATGTCCTCAATATACCCACACAATACGGCAATTTGATCGTTCATGACACTTTCAACAGCGATCGGATTAGTGAGATGGAAACAACTCTCCACACAGACGTTAAGGTGAAGTATAACGCAAATTAAAGCCGACATGATATTTAAGCATATAGCATAACGGGGTAAATCAATCGGAGTGACACAAAGCGAGGAATACCTGGCTATCACACTGCCACATAGACACACGAGGTAAAAGACAACCAAACTTGGCACAGAACTCTCCGATCTTCAATCGACAGTCATCACACAACCCAACTGGAACTATCTGACACCACAAACCATACGAAGTGTTAAGCACGTCACTGGGATACACCTTACGATAAACAATTAGACCACTTGGACCACTGCGATTAGAAGTAAAATAATAAAGTGCCTTAAAAATGCGCCACATCGCTATCATCCCTTGGAAAAAGCATGGACATAACGTAGTCCACACCTTCATCAATGGGAATGAATCCCGGGGGAAGAACAAAGATTCATCCACTGTTATGGATCCATCCCCAGGACAAAAAAGCTCGGGGAGCAACAAGCACTCATCCGTTACACTTGACGAGGAGAACGGACAGGAACTACAATCCAAAATTGACATTTTCATTTAATAATAAACTTCGAGATCACGACCGACACTATTCCAGAAGCAGAACATAACAGTTGACCAAATGGCACGACGAAGAGTATTTATATGATAAAAATAATGAAAAATAATCTTAACACTAGCGTGAAAGGAAACACCATAATTCACCACACTTTATTCATCGGGATGAAGACTATCGTTTTGAAAAATGACACGTAAGCAAACTGAATATAAAAAGCAAAAGGAACTAAGAGTAAAAATAAAACGATACTCCACAAGAAAATAGAAAACAACAAAAGTAACATCGATATACAGACGCATTTTTTTTCTCATTCGAAATCCTTTACACCTATATTAAAAACCTAAACATCAGCACAATCTCACCATTAAAATATGAAACCACAAATTTATAACTAAAAATGTTTATCTTTCATATTTGCTGACCATGGGAAAGAGAGAACTCCTAGCAACATTAACAGCCACGTTCGCTGCACTCAGCTCAATCACAAGTACATCAGAGTCAGCAATCAAAATCAGTGCATCATCAGGCGCATATTTCGAACTAAATACTCACACAAAAACATATAGTAAAACGATACCAATAATTTATACGATAAAAATACCAAGAAGAAATGCGATACACGATTGGAGTAAAGAATTTTCGAAAATTAATACATGTGCAACGACAGATAACCTCTGGTGTAATCAAAGATCAGATAACCTGCATAAAACACTAAACGCAATTACCGAAATACAAACCGTTAATGAAGCTATAATTAACGAATTCGATTGAAAGAGGACAATAAGATCTAAAAGAGGAATACAGATAATTGGAGAAATAGAGAAATGGTGTTGCAACGTAATGACACTAAGAGAAGGAAAAGACTTTATAAAAAACAAAATCAAACTGAAAGAAGAATACAAAAAACTAAAAAATGTAGTAATAGAAAATCACGCTGACCTTTTAAATATAACATCAGAAATAAACTCGTTTGCCAGATATCAAAACGAGAATACCGAAATGTTACGGGAAAATTTAATAAATGCAAAAACAGAATTAAACGCCAATATTAAAGAACTCATTATAGAAACAAGAAGAGAAGCAATACTAGACGCTGCAAGAGGATTATACGCAAACACAGCAACGGAAAATATAAAACTTACCCATCTACTGCAAAATTGTAAAAATCACCACCTACCGGTCGCAATAGTCCCCGAAGAAACACTACGAGAAGATTTAAATAAAATAAAGAACCTTACACCCAAATCCAAATTAAAACTCGCACTAGACGAAGATGATCTACAATCATACTACCAGAACAAACTAGTGAACTGCCACATTAACAACAACGAAATAGAAATAGAGATGAAAATACCACTACAAGATGCAAATACAGAATACGAATTATACAACTTCATACCTTTAGTATTTAAAACCCATGATAATAGATTATGCTATTGGGACCACGAGCCATCAACATTAGCATACAATATCAAAGATGATTCAACCAGACTAATTACAGGCACAGATCTTGACTTATGCAGTAAATCCGACTCACTATGTTATATACCTCAAGACCGAACTCACAACCACAAAGGGAATTGTGCCAGATCATTGTTCCTACGCAAACAATTCAGTCATATAATTAAAGCTTGATCCTTTGAATGGGACTTAAACCACAGAGAACTGATAGTTCATCAAATTCACACCAAACAGTTTGCAATAACTAACGCAATCAACCCACTAATAATAACCGATACAGTAACAAGAGAACAGAAGGAGATTAGAATCAACGAGACATGGCCAGGAGCCATATTACTAAAAGTACCATGTACCCATCAAATTTCACAATTAACAGACACAAACATCCCAGAAATCATAATACCAGCAGGATTCCCATGCATAAACGACTCAACACAGAAAACGGAAATAGAACACCACCTTCCAATGGTTTGGACAAAGTACGAGTTTATAGAAGTCAACGCCGGAATAAAGCAATCTTTTAAATTTCCAAACATCTCTATAGCATATAACCCCAAGTGGAACAAAGTGGTACCTTATTTCGCACCGATAACGCTGATAAAGAACATCCAAGAGAACTTGAAAACCGAAGAAATAGAAATTCCAAACCTGGAGTATAAAGATACTGTCAATTTAATCCAATTAATGTTAATCATTTGGTGCTCAATGTTATCAGTTGTGCTACTATTCCTTATTTACTCATCCGTACGACTTAATTGCCAAACAATCAATGCACACAATATAATTAACGACTTGGCCAGAACAGCGCAAAAGTAAGAAACCTATAGATAATAAGCAATATATAATAAGATGTAAATATTACAGAGTAAGTAAAAGACTAAATTAAAATTTCGGCCACTTTCTTCCAAACTACGAGGAAGCAGGGGCTTCCCAGCTCTTTTGCCAATACAAGTGGAAAAAAATCAGTAGTGAAAAGAAATAAAAACATTGTAGAATTACAACAAAATATAAAATTTATTAAGAAAAATTAACAACTACAGTGCGGATATTCTGTCTTATTTAGACAGACGAACATATTCGCTGACCTAAATACTCCGCAATAATTAACGGCGAATATTTCCTCTAAATATTCACCGTTACCTCCGTTAGTAACCCTATTAACAGAGCTGACAATTATGCAGACGTCCAACTAATCAGCATAACTGTCAGCACTATTTTGGCATGTACCTGAGGTACCCTTCTGCGAAAGTAAACAATATTGGGCACAAAAAGAAGTCACTTGGTAAATCGATTTACACCAAAACTTCACTTGCCTTTCTGAAGAGCTTCAAGGTAGTTCTACTACATTGAACTCTAAAGTCTGTAGGTGTTCCTAGACACCACCAAGTTAGTAGTCCACCCTATGTAGAGGTGAGACGACGACAGATAGAATATTAATATATATATATATGTGTTTCTACATACGATTATCCGCGAAGTGAGCGAAGTTATTTAAGTATAAGGATTTATTGGGACGAGGTGTTAACCGTAATCTATTGTGACTCTAATTCCGTATTAAATATTGTTTAGTAAAAACACGTATTTATTTTGTGTGTTTGTTCACAACTATCCGGGATAACAAACACAACAGCGGATAATATATATATAGAAGATCTACAAGTCAGTGGTTAACCAGCATCCAACGGATACTTCATGCTCCTGTTCAAACAAACACAAAGAAAAAGTAAAAATTAATTTTAATTATAATTCGCGTTTCCCCTTAAACTTAAGTATAATTTATTATTATTTCTAATCGAAAAAAAATTAATTTTTTATGAATGAAAATTGGGAAAAGTTATCCAAGCCCAACTCCATTAAAGTAAATTTAAAGTGGCTCATTGAAGCCAAAAATTTTGAATTAATTAACGTATGCCAAAATTTAAAGATTAGTGTAAATAAATTAGCATTTTCTCATATAAAAATCCAGGAAGATATCTTATTAAAAATAAAATCAAGCAAAGAATTTCAAAAGCTTTTAACCCCCAAAAATATTAAAATAATTTTACAAACTACACAAAAAAATTATGAACAAATTCCGGAACTAGAAAACCCAATCAAAAGAAAATATTTTGATCCCCCTATTTCTTCGACTCCTTTACCAGAAAATTTGGAAAACCCCATCCCTTTTTCCAGATCAAAATCAATCGTAAACTTGAGTAATATTTCTGAGTCCTCTGAGAAATCTAACAAAGATTTCTTAAGTCCAGAAACAGAACTCGTAATTACAAAAATTTTGGAAAATCCCCACATTCCCCACACATCTTGTGTTACGGAACAAAACCCCTGTTCTCAATTGACTAATATTCCTGAAGAAAATATGTCAAATATTGTAGTCATAAACGTTAGACCTACTCTTTATGGTCATACCCCAGGTGAGGATATAGTTTCATTTTTGAAATATTTGAAAATAAAGCTGAATCCTTCAACTGGGATGCCAACCTAAAATTCAAAAAAATAAAAATTGCTTTTTCTGGCCAACAAAACGAATATTTGAAGACAAAATATAATATAATCCAGAATGTAATAATTGGCAAAATACAAACACCAAAATCCGGGAAATTTTATGAGAACTAAACCCCAACTTTGATAACTATTATACAAAAGGAAATATAAAGGTGAATCCGACTTCCCCGCATATATGATGTAAGATAAATAGAATCTGGCAGAACGGAAGAACATATTATAGAAAAAATTATTTCAAATCTCCCTGAAAAAGAAAGAGAATTTCTACTTAGAGAAAAACCCACTACAATTTAAGAATTAAATAAAGCATTTTCAAATTATTTAGATTTTGAAGATAAATTATTTGGACACTCAGATTCCCTTCTGAGAGCCAAAATTGAACAACTAGAAAAAACAATTGAGGAACTTAAAACTGAAAAACTGACAAAAAACAGAAAAAAGTGTTATTGTGGTCTCCCCAGACCCAGAATGGAAAACTGAGATAGAGAAGTTGAGCACTGCAATAGCGAACATTTTAAAGTCTCAAGAATCCAGAAAAAATAAAAATCCTCAAAATAATACCTAATAAAAATTAAAATAATAACCAAAACTCAAATCAAAATCAAAATAGAAATAATAATAATTACTATAACAATAATAATTATAATAATAACCAGAATCAAAACTGGAACCAAAATAATCAAAACAGAAACTGAAACAATAACCAAAATAATTATCAGAATCTAAACACTAACTATAAAGGAAAGAATTATAATCCAAATTTTCAAAGAAATAATTTCTTTTGAAATAATAATGGATATAATACTAACCAAAACCTAAATAGGAACCAGGATGGTCCCCCAAACTGGAACCCAAATTGGAACAATTTCCCCAATAATAATAATTTCCCTCGAAATGCCCAATACCCCAATATGTGGCTGCTAACACCCAAGCAGTTGCACCTCCAGCACCCTTGATGTTAGTTCAACCATCCCAAAATCAAACTCCCAACTCCCAGGCCTGTCAAAATTCTTGCTCAAAAAACTAATTGTCCCCTTTACAGATGATTTATAAGCTATAAGGTATGTCTCAAATATTAAGTGGATATAGGTTAACTGTGTAAGTGAAGAGAAATTTAGAAAAAAAGGGTATAGCACAACCCAATGTAAATTTCACCTTTTTTTTGCTATTCATGGTAAACAGATACTTAGCCTAGTCAATCCTGGTTTGGGACAGACACTAATTGCTGAAAAAGTTTTAGAAAAAGTCAATTTTAATGGTCTGATTTTTTCTACCACTGTAAGATTTCTTGGTGCGGATAACCAACTTCTTCAGGTCACAGGGGTAACCAATGTGATTTTTTCCATTGATTATTGTATTTACCAACATGCCACTTACATTGTCCGACACTTAGTCAAACCAGTCATCTTGGGTTACAATTTCTTATCAACCCATAAAGCCAAAATGGACTTTTCAAAAAACAAATTCACTTTACCAGGTGGTTACAAAGATCAAACTTTTAACATGCCTGAATTTCACAATTACCCCATTGAAAAAGAAAATTCATTAGGCTATATTAAGCCCTTTAGGTATTTTGCCCTCCAAAACTTTTAAAATCGAAGTAAATTTTATGCTAATTTTAGCAACATTGCTCGAACACCTGGAATTTCTGTATGAAACTTTCATGGAAGAAAAAAGTAATTTCTATTTAATTGTATCGGAAATTGTATCGAAAGGCACGGTAGCGGCTGTCAATAATAATGACAAACCCCACGTGATCTATGAAGGCGAATATCTCGGAAAATTTAAATTAAAAGTGCAATTGATGTTAATACATGCCAAATGGAAAAAGTAACTGAGAAAACTATTTTTAAGCATAATTGTGGAAATCCCATCCCGATTAATCCAAATTTGTCCTTACAACAAAAAATAAAAGTATACCAAATGATTAACAAATTTAACAATATTTTTACTGGGAAAACAGACAAAGTTTCTGTCTTTAAAGTGCCAGAACAAGTTTTCCAAGTTGACAACAAAACACCAATGAGATGTAGAAATTTTAAGTTCTCACATGCAGAACATAAGGCCCTACACAAACTAGTCAATGACTTAGTTAAGACAGATATCTTAAAAAAACAAAAATCAAATTACAAATCACCAATATTTGTTAAAAAGAAACCGGATGGAGTCTACAAAATCTTAGTAGACTATCAAAAAATGAGCGGAAGAATTATTATGGATAACAATCGTGTCCCTACAACTGATATTATATGGCCCTATTTAAGAAATAAAAAATGGTTCACAACAATAATTGATTTAAACAGTAGATACTTACAAATTTCTCTCACGGAAGAATCTAAACAGGACAGAGGAATTAATGTGGATGGAATTGGATATGTATTCAATTCTACCCCAATTGGTCTAAGTATCTCTCCACCCATTTCCCAAACTATCATGGATGATATTTTCCATGATATATATGGGAAAAAAATAGTGTGTTACCTGGAAGATATTTATATCTTCGGTGAAACATTCGAAGAATGCCTCGAAAATATTAAAAAAGTTTTAAAAAGGCTAAACGAAGTAAATTTAAAAATAAAAACAAAAAAATGCCAATTTTCTACGAATGAAATTGAAATTTTAGGACATACTCTCTGTTAACACATTTTTTCATTTCTTACCTGGGCAACATTGTTACTTGTCTCGTAGAAATTATCAGTTACTTTTCAAATATAGTACAGTCATATACCGGAAAAAATTGTGAATTTATTCACATCAATTCTATCGAAAACATGGTCCTCTGGGCCAGATAATGACTGAACTGCAATATTTAATCGTTTTTGTTCTCGATTTGTGTATGTACAACCACAATTTGTAAGTAATAATCATAAAATTCGTTCATTTTCGTTTGCATGTGTTCAGTGATAATCTGTGATAGTAGTAATGTTTAATAATTCGATCTCAAACTGCAAATAGTCAACCCCCTCAATTTTTTTTGCCATTTACATACTGAACACAGTTTTGGCAACGTATTTTACCGGTTGTATTTTACACTTTGTTTTCTACATTTTTACATAAAGTTTTTTACATTTTTTTGTAAAATACCCTAATTTATTTTATTTTTGTTTTTATCACCTTTTTTGATTCTTATCGCCTCAATACCTTAAATAAAAATTAAAAATGGAAAATTTAAATCGCGAAAGGCGTATTTTAAAGAGGGAAATTTGCCGGTCTCATGAATTGGTGCTGGATTGGAGTAAAGCTCCTGAAGGCGATGAATTATCGGCTAGAATGGAAGCTGCCGCTACCAATTTAAAAGAGTTAAAGTCTAAATATGATAAAATAGTTACCGATATAATCAATTTATTAGACTTCAGCAAAAAAAGAAGAAGCTGAAAAAATTGAAGAGCATGTCCTCAAAGAGAAGGATGAGCTGTATGTTATCGTATTAAAAACCCTGGGAAAAGCAAATGAACATAAAAAAGAGGTACCACCGAACTCTCGTGAGTCACTATTGTCTACTTTTATGGCTACTGGTTCTTCATCAGACATGCCTAAGCTACCTAAAATAGGTGTGAAACCCTTTAATGGCGACTACCGTAATTTTCTCAAATTCAAAAGCCTGTTTAAAAGTTTAATTCATTCTACCGATATGCCTCCTGTTTGAAAACTGTATTACCTGAAAGAGTATTTGGTTGAAAAATCGAGTGATGTAATTAGTGATGTTCCATTAATCGATGATGGATATCAAGGAGCATGGTCTAGAGTCCTTTCAAAATATGATAAACCACGATTAATCATCCAAACTTATTTAGGCAACTTGTTTGCGATTGAGAAAATAAAAAATGAGTCAGAGATTCGCAACCTTCTCGATAACATTGATTCTGCCATATATTGGTTGCGTGTATGTGGTGAAAATCTTGATAATTGGTCAACGTGACTCTCGTACTTTGTTTATTCCAAGCTTGATATGAAGACCAAGCGTGATTGGGATAATTCTATTACCAATAATCAGGTTTATCCTTCGTTTCAAAAATTAAATGAGTTCTTAAAATCACGCACATTTTTTGCCGAGTTTCTTGCTATCGATCATCATTCTGAAAAATCGTCAGAGTCCAAAAAATCCTCTTTTCCTGTGGTCAAGGTTTCTAATTGCTGTATCTGTGGTACACCTCATCAATTGAATTCCTGAAAAGCGTTTCTTTCAAAAACCCCAAAAGAACATTTTCAACTCATGAAGCAGAACTGATTATGTATCAACTGCTTCGGTAATAACCACAGTTCTAAGGAGTGTCGCAGTAGTTCCTGTTGTAAATGTAATAGTCGTCACAATACGTTACTTCACTTCAAGTCTCCTATGTCCCAGTCAGCTACAACAGCTTCGACCAATGATCCACCTCGTACCATTAATTGGAAAACACTGACAACACCAAACAATACGACCAGTTCTAATTTAGCAACTACACCTAGTAGAAAGGTTGTTCTTCTTCCATCAGCCCTAGTCAATTTCTCGTGACATAAGATTTCTGGTAGCCTCTGCTTACTGCTCGACAGCTGCTCGCAACCAACTCTAATTTTGGAAGATTTTGTTCGTCGTTATCGTGTACCTACCTTCAAATTACCAGATACCTCTTCCGTAAAGGGTGTTGGTGGTAATATCGTTTGGACCACTCGAGCCTGTTTGTTAATCTTGACTTCTCGATATGGCGGTTTTAGTATTGACATAACTGCTGATGTTATTCCGGCTCTGTGTCTCACCTACAGTATGAGCAACCTGTCAACTGCCCATTGCCATTCTAAGCTGGTGAAATTCAACCTAGCGGACCCAGCTTTATTCAAGTTCGAAGTTAATGTATCAAGTGTTGATCTTCTGCTTGGCGCTGAATATTTCGAGCAGTGTGTTTTGGGTAGCTGTCAGACTATCGATAGTCTGTTCATCCAAAACACTCACTTTGGCTGGGTAGTATCTGGTCCTGTTACAACAACCACTGTTGCCAGTGCCTCGTTCTGTTCTACATCGGTTCAATTCTCGTTCTCATTGTGTGCAGTTCAAGATATTCAGGAGCAGCTGCAGAAGTTTTAGTTGGTGGAAGAAATTCCTTCTTCTAAGTCTGCTGACTCTGAGCAGATAGCATGTAACGACCACTTTGAAAAAACCTATCGCCGATGGTCAGATAGTAAATTTGTCGTTCGTCTCCCATTTAAAATTGACAAGTCTATGGTTTCTAACAATCATAATAGAGCCTTAGCTTGCCTTATACGTGGAGAAAAAACTGCTAATGCTGAACTCCGTCTGAAATATGTCGATTTCATGACCAAATACTTTCAGCTCGACCATAAGGAGTATGCTCCTGCGTTACCATCATCGAGTCCATCTTATTACTTACCACATCATGGTGTGATTCGACCAAGTAGCACTACCACAAAGCTTCGGGTGGTATTTAACGCATCCTCCAAACCTCCTGGTGGTACCTCGCTTAACGACGCCTTGATGAATGGTCCAGTTCTACAGTCCAATTTGCTCGATATTTTAATTTGTTTTTGATCCTTTGCTGTCGCATTTTCTGCCAATATTGAGAAAATGTACCGATGTGTCTTAATCCATACCGATGATCAAGACATGCAACGTATTTTGTGGCGGGATAAACCCAGCGAGTTAGCACGCGATGTGAGACTTAAGACTTTGACTCACAGCACCAAACCAGCTTCTTTCATTACCACCAAAATCTTACAAATTTTGGCTAATAATCTTGCCAAAACTGATCCGGTGGCTAGCAGAATCATTCTCAAACAGTTCTATACAGACGATCTGCTAGCTGGTGCCAATTCCATTGCAGAGGCTCTGGATCTTCAGAAGGTTATCCATTCTACATTAGCTGGTGCCGGGTATAACCTTCGAAAATACATGTCAACATCGGTGGAATTGTTATCAATCTTGCCACCAAATCTCACTGAGTCATCGAACAAATTAAATTTGTCGAGTCTAGGTCCTAAATCGATACTTGGGCTTACCCGGCAACCTGCTGATGATGTCTTCTTTATTAAACTGAGCAGTAACCCCACATTACCAGTGGTGCTGACTAAGCAAATTGTTTTGGCGGAGATTGCAAAGGTGTTTGATCCTGTAGAATTTCTCTCTCCTGTTACCATTCAAGGGAAGATGTTTCTTCAGGACATTTGGAGAGAACAGAGTAGTTAAAATGACCCAGTTTCAGCTGAGCTTGTCTACAAATTTCGGCAATATCACACTGACCTGCACCTAATACAAGCCTTTTCTGTGCGTCGTCGATATTCTCCTACCGCTGGTGATAGAATTCAACTTGTCGGATTCTGCAATGCGTCATCAAAAGCTTACGCTGCCGCTATTTATTACCAGTCTATCAACGACTGTGGCGAAGTTTCATCGTATTTGGTGTGGGCAAAGACCAAAATTGCTCCGCTGAACGAGCTCACTATACCGAAGTTAGAGCTCCAAGCTGCTTGTCTATTAGCCAGCTTGTTACATCGTGTCCAGAAGGTCCTTCGCATCAATTCAGTCTTTGCATTCTCCCACTCTAACATCGTCTTTTCTTGGTTAGCCAAGTCACCATCTTCTTGAACCATCTTTGTTGATCCAAGAGTTAGTACCGTTTCATTGCTGGAATTATGTGCCAACCAAGGAAAATCCAGCGGACCTTGCAACACTGTGAATTTGTGCATCCAACTTGTTTGATTGCAAGTTGTGGTTATATGGCCCGGAGTTTAAACGGAGAAAAATGGTTTGTTTCCCTAACCAGGTGCCTATTGTCGAAGACACATCATTGGAATTATGCTGAGTCAGTCGAGTGTGTAATGCAGTTATCGTGCCTGCTGACCTAGCTCTCGTTGAACAGTTTTTGTCGTACCATCTTTTAGTCAATGTAATAGCCTACCTGCACCTTTTTTGCTCGTTGGCTTGCTCCAGTAAAGCTCTTCATTTTCGTCGTATAATTACCATCAAGGTTACTACCCTCCTGAGCGTAGTAGAATGGAATCGCACTGTCACCAGCATATTTCGAGTCGTTCAATTGGCTATGTTTTCTCAGGAGGATGCTGAACTGTCTGATGGTCAACCTGCTTTTGGTCGCTTTAAATCCATTCTTGGATGACGATCGATTACTTTGTGTTGGCAGTTGTCTAAGAAAGGCCAACCTACCATTCGAGCAGAAGCATCCTATCATTCTGCCAGTTAAGTTACACCTAGTCGTTATTTTTGTTTGCTATCTTCGCAAGAAATATTATCATGCCAACCGTTTATTTCTCGCTACTCATCTGGCTTCTCGTTTTTGGTTTGTCGGCAGCTCTACTGGGCTTATAAAGAAAATTGTCAACACGTGTGTCACCTGTCTTCGATACCATGGTGAAACTTGTTATCAGATGATGGCCGATCTTCCACCATGTCGTGTAAATGTGAGTCGACCATTTACTCACGTTGGCGTCAACTTTGCTGATCTGCTTACGTCGAAATATGTGGCTCATCGATCTGTTAAACATTTCAAGGTTTACATCGCTATTTTCATCTACCTTGTTACTCGTGCCATTCATATTGAAGTCATCTCAGCGCTCTCAACCAAGGCTTTTATCGACAGCTTTTTACAATTCTATGCTCGAAGAGGTTCGCCCCAGCACATATATTCCGATAACGGTACCAACTTTGTCAGTGCACAGGGTTACCTACATCTCAACGACTCTAAAATTGGTGGTACTGCTGCTGAGAACAGAGTTGAGTGGCATTTCATCCCACCTTGTTCTCTGCATAAGGGTGGAATTTGGGAGGCTGCGGTAAAAAGTGCTAAGTACCATGCAGTTCGAATTACCAAAGGTCACATGTTGATCTTTGAGGAATTGAGTACATTGTTTGCTGCCATCGAAGCGATACTTAACTCTCAACCAATTTGCAGTAAACCTACCACTGCCAATGCGGAAGGTGAAGCCATCACACCAGCGCATTTTTTAATTGGTTCTTCATTCTCTTCACCTCCTGTCGATACCACTGCGCCTTCAAAGCTGCACGACCATTTCAAAACCTACCGCACTATGATTGAGTCTTTTTGGAAACAGTGGAAAGTAGACTACCCGAGTCAACTTCAGTCACGGTCAAAGTGGAAAAAGCCCTTACCCAACATCACTACTGGTACTGTTGTCATTGTTAATGACACCCAGTCGCAACCTGGCAATTGTCCTCTCGCTATTGTCAATGACGTCATAGTTGATGACCAAGGCCTCGTTCAAACCATCACCATTTGAAAATCAGGCAAGAGCTGGCAGACTCCCATCAACCTCCTAATACCATTGCCTACCTCGACATTGTTATAATTTGTTTATTTACTATATTGTTATTATATGTTTATTTTGAATTCTTTTCGTTGCCCTTTCTTAACCATTACCATTATTATTATATAGCTTTTTCACACTCTCCAACCTAATCTTTTTCTTTATGATTTTTGTTTATATACACCTTAATGTTTGATCTCATACCCTTTGTCCAATTTTATACCTTTTTTTTTTGTATCATTTTTTGGTACGTTAACTACCTTTTTCTCGTTGGGAGTGTTAACGCATTTTTTCATTTCTTACCTGGACAACATTGTTACTTGTCTCGCAGAAATTATCAGTTACTTTTCAAATATAGTACAGTCATATACCAGAAAAAATCGCGAATTTATTCACGTCAATTCTATCGAAAACACTCTCCGATATAATGAACTAAGACTACTAAATAAAAAAATTGAGGCAATAAAAAATTTAAATCCCCCAATATATTAAAACAGTTCCGGTCATTCTTAGGACTGATAAACTACCATAGGAAATTAATTCCTAACTTGGCAAAAATTACGGCTCCCCTTACAGATTTATTAAGAGGAACAAATAGCAAATCAAATGTTCGAATAAAATTAAATCAAGAGCATTTTGTAATATTTGAAAAATTGAAAGAACTTATAATTTTGAAACGTTTACTAGCAATTTACAACACAAAATTAGAAACTTGTGAAGAGGTTGATGCTTCTAAAATACCATTAGGTGCAGTGCTTCTGCAAACTAACCCTATTACAAAGCATAAACACCCAGTTGGATATTTCTATGAAAGAGTCTAACCTACCCATTCAAAACTATGCTCTTTTGACTTGGAAATGATTGCAATAACAAATGCCCTGGCCCATTTTTGTGGATATCTAGTAATATTACACTTCATAGTATACACGGATCACAAACTTCTGATTTACCATCAGAAATTTAACACCCCAAGCCCAATATTGATTATACTAATATCAAAATTAAATAAATATAGTTTTCAAATTAAACACATTGCTGGGAAAAATAACTGTATAGCTGACATGTTATCTCATCCTCATGACAAACCCAATGAAATTACTTTTGAATTTGGTGAATTTTTAGTAGATAAAAACTATGCCCTCCCAGAAGGAGACAAGAATGTGAATACTATTTGTCAAATTCACAATCAGAATATGGCTCCCCTAAACCCCGTATTTTACCAAAACCAAAATTTATGGTATTATCAAAATAATCCAAGTATGACCCAAAATTACCCCTTCCCTCCTTCCCAGGCTTCAACATTCATATATTATCCAGTGGTACAACTCACAAATTCCCCAACGAATAAATTTACTCATTCTCAAAAGTGTCCAAATTCCCAGGCTACAACAAATGTAGTCACCAGATCTGCTCTTACTAGAGAGTCAAATCTCGATAATCAGACCAACCCAACTCCTCCTGTGATTCCCAATTACACTAAAACCCCGAATAAAAACATCACTCTACCCAATCAAACCGAAGCTCCAACTTTTGATCCTCTTCCCAAAATTGATTTGTCCAGAGATATAAAAACAATGCAGGAAAATGATCTGCATTGGAAAAATGTTATTTCATTATTAAATTAAACAAAATAAAAAAAGAAAAAAACAAATGGAGTAAATTAAATCATTCTATCTAATTATATTTTTGGACAAAAATAATGTGTTGAAAAAATTACCCAAGCCAACCTCATCGTATGATGAAGCAGTCATCATAATCCTCAAAAAATTAATTCTGACAGTCTTAAAAAAAATTGCATGACCATCCACTGCATGGAGGTCATTTTGGAATAAAAAAGACCAAAAGTAAAGTAAAAAATCATTTTTTGTTTACAAATATGGCACAAAAAATTACAGAATATGTTTTAGCCTGTCACAAATGTCAAATTGTTCAAAATTCCCCAAAAGAGATTGGTGATCTCAAACATATTGAAGTAGAAAATACGAAACCTCTTTCACACTGGGAAATTGATTTTATTGGAAAATTAAACACCCATTACGAACATTTGTACGTACTCATTGGTGTTGATAAAAACACAAATTTCTACACAATATGTCCAACAAAAAATCCAAATTCTCAATATGTAATTGAGTATTTAAAATTTATTTATTATACTTATGAACCCCCCAAAAATTTCATGCAATAATGGAGGTCATTTTGTTAATGTATCCGTTTGCAAATTTTGTAAAGAAAATAATATTACGCTGATATTTTCTGCCTTCTAATCCCCACAATCGCAGAGATTAGTAGAGAAAATTAATGGAGCAATTAAGAAATCACTATCCAAATACAAACATTTCCACAAAACAGAATGGTTAGATACCATAAACAAAATTATTTTTTCCTATAATACCAGTCCAATCGACCACTTAAACAATAAATCACCATTTTATTTGCTCCATGGCTTTAATCTAAAAATAAATTTACTGGAAATACCCAAAAATTTGAATAATATTTCGACTTGTGAAAAAGAGATTGAAACCCTTCTTTAAACAAGAGAAAAATCATCAAGCCTACTGGAAAAGGAATGGAAAAAAATGCAAAACATTATAACACACTCCACAAAATCATTGACTTTAAACCCAATGACCTTGTACTATTACGTCAATCAAAAAACGTTGCAAAAAATAAAATGGAATATACCAGACCACACAAGATTGTTAAGAAGGTTACGGATCTAAATTACATTATTTTATAAAAACGGATGGTAAAACCACGTACGAAGAAATGGTTCATGTACGTCAATTAGTTCCATACAAATCTCACGTAAATAATGTAGAAAATGAAAATAATGACAACGAAAACTTCGATACCCCAACCCCAGCCCAAATCATGCCTAAACCAAAGGGTTGTCCTAGTAATATACACTTATGTTGATTTGTAAAGTATGTTACTTGTCCTAACTGTGGTATGCCAACTGGGATAGCAGCACGCCAAACAGGTTGCACCCGGAGGACTACACACATTTTAGCCACTACCCATACGAGAACCACCTCAACATCCTAACACGACTCCAAAAACCTGCTTCACCTGTCCCCAGAAACACAATTAGGGGTACTGCATGAGGTGATGGGCCGAAGCCTTGTATGCCTGGAAAGCTGGTCCAGTGTGATTGATAGAAAAAAATAACCCCAAGAACGTCTGTGATTTGGAATAAAAACCAGAAAACACATAAATAACAAAATTGAAATGCAGGAAACCCACCCAAAAGAACATGTTACGTGAATACTAACATAAACCTCCCCGCCATTTCACCCATGGGTAAAAGAATCAACACATCATAATAAATAGAAAAACGTTAGACACATACCTGTATTCGAGTAAAATGAACTGAGTTACCAGAAGCATTACATAGGTTCGTCCTCATAAATGGGTATGAATGAGGACGTAGCGCTTGAATAATTACAAAGATAAAAAATGCATGGTGTAAAGTATACGGAGACAAAGTACGCCAGTACCGCTGTCGAACATAAATAAGACGAGAGTGATCAGCCGAATATACCGCGAGAACGGACAAGCCGTAATCGCGACCGTTTTTCTACTTTCAAATATACGTATATATTTGAAAGAGAAGAGCGGTTATCAAATTTGGGAAAAAACCCGGTTGACTACGAATAATCAACAGACGTTGATATTTGCAGGTAAGCGGGCGTATTTTATCTAGATACCTCATAACATTTTAGATTATGTACCCCCAAGTTCCTCCCAACTAATTAAATTTTCTCTTAATAAAAATAATTTTGCCATAACAATGTTATAAAAACTACTACTAAACTTACTAAAATTATGCAAAACTCACCTACAGCCCAGGTATCAGCGTATTTGGTCAAAAAGTCAGCTAACAGGTTCCCACTGATATCACTGGCAACCTCAGTTGACATTGGCAAAATGCTATGGCCCTGCTCCTCTGACAATCATGAATCGGAAGTGGAAAGGCTCTCTTCAATGGAAGTCATGTCCCACAGGAAAGAGTAAATCGGAGGATCAGATACCATTCAACTGTTTCGGGTGGAGATAGCACAACCTAGTTCTGTAGCATCATCGTGTAGGAGGAAGTGAAATCCAAACCACCAACACTGACACGCATAGACGGGGCTTGTAATGTTTGTTCAAATAATAAACATGCCCCATCTCATCCGTGCTGATGAGGATATTTTGTTGGTAATATCTGTCCAAGTGGATATACTCGATGGTCACGCTTTCATTGTTGTGTTGTGAAACACACAGCAATCCCACCAATAATCCAGCAAGTATGCCCAAACAAACAAGGCCGCATGCATCCAGCCCTGGAACTTTAGGCCAAACTCCACCACCAGTGTATGAAGATAGAGAAGAGAAGGGTTTTAACAAACTTCTCAGAGTCTGAGCAACAGGTTAATTATACCAAGTGGCTCCAGTAGCCCAGCTCCTCCTTCAATCACCTCCCTGGAAATCTGGTGAGACTCGAACTCATTCAGAAACTCACTAAAATCTGAACTGGCTGATGTCCAGTAAAAAAGCGAAAACAACCAGTGTGAACAAAAGAAAATTCGAGCCTCACATGGACACTGCTGGAAAACTCTGTTGCTTTGAGATGACCTGTTCCCCCAGGAACCAGGTCTTGTTGGCCTCGACTGCTCCATTTGATAAGAACATGCGTTCATTCTTATAAATTATTGACATAATGAAAAAAATATAAAAAAACAAATTAATAAAAAGCAAAACAAAAAAAAAACACACACTAAGCAAAACTTAACAACCAATATTAATAAGAAATAGACAAAAAAATTACTAAGCAAAGAAATAAAACAGTATTTTGCCAAATAAACTTCCCTCAATTAAAACAACTCGTTCACAGCAATCAGAAAACTCAACTAATGGATGAAACTTAATGTAATTTATAAATCCAAATCTTAACAAATTAATTAATACAACGTTTGCTAAAAATTTTTTTTCTCTTTACTCTCCCTCAACTGTCAACGTACCATGAAAATTCCCTAAAATTAAGGTCTATAAACAATCCATTTGTAAATTACTGAGACATTGCATTTTTTTTATTGTAGAAAGTGTATACACATCTAAAAATTCTATTGTTACAATATTAATTACAGAAATTATTGCGCAATGAACATTGTCTGACCCATATAGGACTACAACGGCATCAACTGGCACTTATTCTCAAGAAATAAGCAATACTGTTATATACTCTAAATCAGCCCCGATCATTTATTCCATTAAACTAGATCTGCACGAATCAGCAGATAAATTACTCGCTACAATCTTCAATCACCAGTTATGCAACAAAACAACTTGGAAAAATTGCAAATATCCAGAAATGGCAAAACAACTAAAAAATGCAATAAAAAACCTGAAAGACCCAAACATTGCGATGATTCAAGACTTTTACTCAACATCATCTTCCATTCAAAGCAAACAAAGTGTATTTACTCCAATTAGATCTTTCTTTGGAGACACGCTATGCCTGTGCTGTCGAGTCTTAAATTTTAGAGATGGACGAAACTTTCTGGCTAATGAAATTTCTTTAAAAGAAAAATTTAATATTATAAAAAATCAACTTTTAAAAATGAACATGCATCTTTAGTAAATACTTCCACTAATCTGCATAGCTTTATTGACCATACTAATAAATTGAAGAGTGTTTTTCCAAAACTCGATAAGTCCAAAAAACTGTTTTTGAGATAATTAAACAAAAACTATCTCAGAATTAGGGATGAGAATTTTTTCTTTTCAATTTTGTGGCAATAGCAAGACTAAACCTTCTCACATTGATACTCCTTGTAGCCATTACTGTATGTTGAATGTATAAGACGTAGGACCATTGAAAAAAAAAAAGTGGACTTATTGAGTTTTGACATGGCAATTTTGTAAAAAGTTGTCAAATCGAGGCAAAAATAATGTTGAGTTTGAGTATTTATTAGTTTACCTAGTACCATACACAATAATAGTTCAAATCCTTTAAAAAAATTAAAAAATATAGATCGACAAAACTTTACTACAAAATCCAGAAATACAAACTTTATTTTAATATAATTTGATTGAAAAGATAATAATGCAAAAAAAATTAGACTTAATACAAAAATAATAATATATTATAATATCAGACCCTCATCCTCCTCACTCTCCACAACAATCGTAGCTTTTCTCATTCTTTTAATAACCTCCTCTTTTTGTTTTCCAACTCTTGTAAGTACCAGATTGAAGTAAGCAGACTCATCTGTAGTTAGGTGTAAGAATAGTAACAGCTTCAACACATCATTTTTTTTTTTGCTTCAGAAATACCACTGATATTTTTCAATAGTTTGGGTTTATATCCTGCCAACACTAGTTTGTTTCTGAATTTTTTTTTATAATCTTCATAGGGTGACGAGTACCAAAGTATGTATCAGAAACATGGAGTTGAAAGCTATCTGGTTGGAACTCCCAAACACAATTTCCATGGCTCTTGAGTGGCAAATTGGGTGCAAACAGTGTAGTAGCATTAAAGACTTGTCAACTTTTGGAAAAATGAAAAAAACACATTTGAATTTCAACTAGGCATTATGCAAAAACGATGCTGGATAGGATACTGCTAGTGTTACCAGACGATAAAACCTATGCCCAAATAGGTATTATCACTTTAATCTCAAAATTTCAAAAATATGACTTATGGAGTTTTAGAAAAACCCTCTTCAATTCATGACTAAATTTATCTCCCATACAAATTTGTTTATCGAAAACTCTCTTGAAGAACATAAATTATTAATTTCTCTAAATTATATACAATGATTCTATGATAGTTACTTGGTTAACAAATTCAGATTATCAAATATTTTGACATCTTGCAAATCTCATATGATCCCCTCTTCAACTATCCCAAAAGAAATTCTCGAGAATGATATTGTAAAACTATTATAAAAAACTAGAAAACTAAATATATACAAAACTACTATCATGCAGAGCTTGTAAACTGCAATTTCTTTAAAAATATGTTAGAATTAGAAATCAAAATTCCCTTGAAACAACTTAACGCAAAATATGAAATTTTCTACTTCATTCCACTCACATTCAAAAGTCATTCTAATGAATTGCGTAGTTGGGACCAAGAACCATCTTAGATAATACATGAAACTAGATCAAACTCTGTACAATACATTAGTGGAACTAATCTCCAATATTGTAATTCGGATAAACTATTAAACTTCCTCCCATCAAATAGAGGAAGTGATAAACTATCTTTGTGTGGTAAAAACCTTTTCTTTCAGAATCTAAATAGAAATTTACTATAATCCTGTTCATTCAAATGTAATTCTAATAATAACCAAACCTTATTGCATCCCATTGGACTCACTAAATTTGCTGTTGTAAACTTTAACTCTCTTATTGCAACAAATTCCATTACAAAACAATCTGAAAAACTCAAAATTAACAATAATTCCACTGGTACATTCATTCTAGACATATTTCTAGACATATCCTGTCATATCCAAATCGAGGATGTAGATGAAAACAATAAAAATACTATTATAATCCCAATCAAAATCCCCTGCATCTCCCAATCTATCAAAGAAAGCTTAAAAATTGAAAACCATCCACCCCTCCTGTGAACATACTTTTAAGGTCTACAGAAGCCTTTGAACTTGCAATAGACCTTGCAACTACTAAAGTCTATAACCCAAAATAGAAAAATTTTGTCCCTCATATCATCCCTGTGAACAATCTGGAAAACAAAATTAAATCCATCAAACTTCAAATCCCTGATCAAAACTTTAATGAATATTTTACTTTTATTAATGAAATACTTCTATTATGAGTATTCATTTTATCTATTGTCATAATCATTATCATTATTCATTGAAGATTAAGCCCAACCCAAAATAGTATGAACGCAGCAAAAAGTACAGCACTGCAAAAAAAAATTATGCAAAATAATACAATGTATTAAACATAAATATACTTAAGAAAAATTTTTTTTTGTTCATACTAATATTCTAAAAAAATTATATCATAAGTATATTATAATCGCATTATATGAAATAATTTTTATCCATGCTTAGCTCATAAAAAAATTGATTTGGTTTATAGACTTTGTAAAATTTGTTTTCTCCTTTTTTTTTGATCCCGTGAGATTTATGTAACATATATTTTTGTCTATTTTTAAATATGATGAACAATATTTGTTAACACTGTTTCAAATACTAGAAATTCAGATATTTGAATATTACCAAAACATCTCACAACTATTTTTGTAAACAATCTAAAATTTATCCTTCCAAAAGTATCAAATATAGAAATCCTGTCGCCATATTCAGCAACCTAAATACACATGTCCCTCAGAATCAGCATATCCGTATTATAACAATTACCTACCTCAATTAGTCATTTCACCATATTCAATCACGTACTTTGAACGGATAGATAAACCCTGGTGACGATACACTCAATGTTCAGTTTAGTTTCTAAATTATTACGTTTACTTACTTTATGTATGGACACTTCTTGTCTAAGGGCTTAAACCTAATGTTGAATTAATTGTGTTTCAAATACTATTAACTATTATACATTAGCAAATTTTAGTAAAACTATTTTGAAATATTAATCATGTTGAATATTCTTGCCTCTCTCAAAGTTAAGGTCCACAATAGTTCGTGGATAGTAAATCAATTATTTTAAAATATAATAGAAATATTACAATAATATTTCCCCTACGGTGTTACTGAAAATGGTTCTAAACGGTACAACTAGAGCTTCTATTGGCCTTTACAGGCCGCAATTTATTCATACCTTCACATAGGCAACAATTATTCATACCCTCAGAAGAGCCCCAATCAATACGAAAGAATGGCTCACAATTAATATGGTCCATTTTAAACTAAATTTTATAATTTGGCTACAATTCACCGACACTGAAGTCTAAGATGAAGAATGTTCGCAAATTCTCGTAATCCGCGTATCTCACTGTGGCCTATTTTTCTAAATAAATTTTTATTTGAGATTATAAAAAAAGAAAGTAGATAAGTACTCACTCAAATGGAATAGTTTCAGTTGTAGGTACTTCGTCCATATATATTTTCTCGACGACCTCTTCGTCGTAGTTTATTGTTTCAACCGTGTTCAAAATATAAGCCGTAGTGACGGCCTCTATTGGAATTTGTAGTTCTGGAATACGTTGTTGGTCCATTGGAAGTTCAATTCTATCATGGATCACAAATACCTCTTGCTTGAATCTTATTGTCTTTCTAAATACATAAACGGAATTCCCAAATCTGACTTTTGCTACAAAAAATGTTTTGCGATAGTCATCCGTTTTCCAGTCTGTCCTAATTGGTCTATGTTGTCCGTAACATGGAATCATTTTTTGGTATATTTTATTACCCTTAGAATTATATTTAAAGTATTTCTTTTGGGTGAAAGTTACTGGTTGATTATTCTCTTGATATCTGTTCTGTTTGTGAAAAGCTATTACATTTAGATGAACCTTCCACTCATATTTGTAGTTATCAGTTGAAAATATCCATTGGCAGAAAAAAACGATGGCTCCAGGAGAATTCGCGAGGAAATTGCTGGATTGTAATAAAACAAATCATAAGTTTATGGATTAAATGACAGGGCTATGCAAGAAGGTTACTTAAGTAATACTGAAAAGGACAATTTTGATGTAGCACTACATCTAGTCATTCAAGTAGATTGAACAATTTTTTTGCACTATTACCAATTTAAATTTTATATTACAATGTCCTTTTTTAAAAAATTTAAAAGAATAGGCTTCATGAATGGTTCAGTCCAAACATGAACCAAAAATTTTAAATCCAACCGCTAAATAAATAATCAACAATGTATTACTAAATTTTTTGAGAAAAAATTATTCTAACCCCTTCTTAGAGTCACTGAAAGACAAATAAGTGAATAATTCTAAAAATGAACAGAGAATGTGAACTCAGAGCCACATAAACAGATGGTAGAATCAGTTTGTTGAAAAAAATCATCCTCACCCTCTTTTTAGTTCATAAAGAACTCGGTGAGTATTTCAGTCCAATTGAAAACTGAAAATTTGAAATCAGCTGGTACCTCAAATAATATGGTCGATGTATCACTTAATTTTTAAGAAAAAATAAACCTAACCCCTTGTATCTAGTTCGGAATCCCTGACAAAAAAATTAAAAATTATTGAATAATAAACACTGGTAGAACAACAGTTCAAATCACAGTAAATGAACAAAGTATTTGGCATTAAAAATCGTACGGGAGTCAAGTCATGAAAAGTGTCCACCACCTACTATTTACCAATGTTTTATGTGTGATTTGTATGAGAAGAGGTTATTAAAAAAAGCGGAAGGAGAAAATGGTAATGAAAAATAAAGTGGAGGTGGTAATGATTGTTTTGTTTTTTATAGAACAAATGAGAAAATGAAAGAAAACAAAAAATGAACAACTCTTAATATTTTTAATTTTTATTCATTTTCAGTGTCCTCCTCTCACTGTTATAAAGTGTGAAACCAGTAAATTTTTTAAAAAGATCGAGTTAAAAAATTGGTTCTTCATATTGAAATTGAGCTGAACTTGAAATAGTTATTTTGAAATTTTGGTAAATTTTAGTTTGGTTATCTGTTGGCAACGGCATCATCAGAAGTTGTTTTGTGATGGATAAATCAGAAAGGTTTACTCAGCTTCACCTCACTCAACACAAAAATATATTTTCCTTGTTCAGCACCTATCTTTTATATTATTATGAACATAAAATGAGGTCCAAAATAAATTATGAAAATAGTGTTGATTCAAAAATTAAGTTTGTTTGAACTATAACGATGACTTAGGATGAATTACGTATAATTACGAAGGAAAAAGTGTTTAAATAGGTATTTAATATCTTGTGTGATTATACAGGTACTCACTTACAGATGGGATTAAGTGACAAACTGAGTGCATGTGTTCAGGCCAGAATGATTTGGTATTGGCATTTTGAATGACTATATAGATTTATATTATGCCAAAATTGGATTAATTCTCTCTTCAAAAGTAAGGTGATTAGTAATGAATTTTTTCATATCCATAATAATTGTTAAAGTAATGTAATTTACAGTTCTCATTTTTCTTATCAAGTATGTTCACTCCTCCATTTCGATTTCGTTATCGTCTTCGGTTCGTTCGCGCCTTATCTTTTCATCGTTAATATTCGAGCAGCCTAGTAGATTCGTACATTTTTGTTAGCTAGTTACAAGTTGTCGTTTGCCAATAATACACGAAATGTTAAAATAAAATTCGGATAATTTTATTTCTTTATCCGTGGTCTTTCGTACCTTAACAAAATGGTCCTTCGGGCTGGATAAGCTTTTTTGAACCCCCCCCCCCAGTAAAATTATGAGTGCGGCCATATATATAGTTCATCTGAATTTTGCGTATAAAACGGTCGTGTCAAAGCCTGCTGCTCGAATTTTGGTTCCAGCTCAATTATGTTCGCCAAAAAATCGAGCAATTAAATCGAGAACGCCGAATGTTGAGCCGCAACCTCGATAGAGCCAATCAATACCTAACCACCTACATTGAAAAAAAGGACAGCCACGGAATAAACGCTGTCCTGGAACAAGCGAAGGAATACAAAGCTGCGTTCGAAGCATTGCAACCCCAGATCGCCAATCTGATGATCGCTAAAAAAGATAGCGACGCTGACGCTATCGATGACGAACTTTTCAGGAAAAATGATACAGTTTGCGAGGCCTACCTGGGGATGTCAGCAATGGCTAATCAGGCGGTTGACAAATTGCCAGTAAGCGCCACTGCCAACACACAACAATCTCCGATGATCACGTGCTCACTGAAGTGCGCAAATTTTACTACCTGAAGTCGTGCAAATGTGCTGCGTGGTGTCGATATCACCGCCGAAGGGTACCAACTTGCTTGGAAGAGAGTGCTCGATGAGTACGACAACCAGTGCACAATCATCAAAACCCACTTCTACAAAATTTTCTACCTCGAAGAACTAAAAAGCAAAACCGGGCTGCACGCGTTGCTCACAAAGGTGGACGCGGCCATTTCTGGGCTCCAATTTTGCAAGGCGCCATTCAACCACTGGTCAATTCCACTCGTATTTTGGATAAGTACAAAAATCAACGATTTTACAAAACGCGACTGGGAAAATATGCACCTAGACACAAAGCAGTTCCCATCCTGGAAAACCTTCCAAAAATTCCTACAAACCAGGGCCAATGCTGCCGAATGCCGTCCACTAGAGAAACAGCAAATGGGGCCTCAGCTCCCAATTCCGAAGGCGCAGTCCAGTGGGCCCTCCAAAAAGTCGTCATTCGCAACCTTCCAGTCTAACTGTTACGCGTGCCCTGTGCAGCATCAGTTAATTGAATGCCCAACATTTTTGCAAAAACACCAAAAGAACGCTACGAAGTTGCTGAAGACAGTCGCCTGTGCTTTAACTGCTTCGCCACAAATCATGCAGCGCCAAATTGCCCAAAAAAGAAGAGTTGCAAAATTTGCCAAAAGAAACACCATACGATGCTGCATCTCCTGGCCAATGAGTCGCCGACTCATCAAGCTGCGCCTGCAGCGCAGCCACAACAGCCACTGCCAAAATCAAAAATTGCGCCAACCAAGAGCGATAACACCATCGCTAAATCATCACTGTCTTGCGCTCTAACCAACAGTAACCGTAAAACTATATTGCTCCCATCAGCAGTGGTGAAATTTCATTTTGGCGCAGTGGAGGGCTACATGCGGGTTGTATTGGATAGTTGTTCGCAGTCCACCTTGCTATCGCAAGTGTTTGTATCAAGTCACCAGTTGCCAACATCCTCGTCACTGCGGGTGACAAGCCTCTGTGGCATATCTGACACCCCAGTTAGAACGAGCAAATCCTGCACACTGATGTTGTCATTGTGAGTGTCCAACTTCCAAATCCAAGTAACCGCCAAAATAGTACCAGCTTTGTCCCTGGCGTATCAAGTGCGCAACCTGTTGCTGGCGGCCAAATTTGGAAGCTTCAAAAGCCGGCCCATGGCTGATCCAGCATTTGAACAGCCACTGATCAACGTACCATAAGTTGACATAATCATCGGCGCTAAATACTATGAAGAAATAATCTATAACTGCACCCAAAAAATAAACGGCATGGCGCTGTGCAAAACCGGGTTTGGGTGGACAGTTTCTGGCACAGTAGCGCATCCAAGCATCGTCTCCACCTTCTCCTTGTACGTTAAGGTAACTAACGTGTACGACCAAATTCACTGATTTTTTGAAGTCAAACAGGCCGCCGAACAAGTCACCGCGTCAAGCTAGATGGAGAAGTGTGCCCAGCATTTTGAGCTAATCACCGAGTGCAACACCAAAGGGCGCTTTGTGATACAGTTGCTGTTTTGGGAATGCCGGGATCAAGTAACACCCAATTATTATAGAGCTAAATCGGCACTCATCCATTTAGAACGCCGCCTTGATCTGGGTACCCACAAAATGTACGTGCAATTTTTGGGCGAGTATGAAGAGAAAGGGCACATGAGGCGTCTTCCGCTGGAAGAGCACACTAAAGGCCAGTATTATATACCCCACCATTGTGTGCTTCATTTGGCAAGCGAAACTACCAAACTCCGGTTAGTGTTCAACGCGTTGGCGCACGACAGAGCAGGCTTGTCGCTAAACCAAGCATTCATGGTTGGCCCACGCACCCATCCAGATTTACTTGACATTTTGCTCCAGTTCCGCACTCATAAGATCATTATAAATGCGGATATAGAGCAAATGTATAGGCAAGTACTCGTCCATCCACAGGATCATCCGTGACAGCGCATTTTGTGGCGCAAATGCCCCAAACTTCCAATTCAGGAATATGAGCTGAACACTGTTACGTACGAAACCAGTTCGGCTTCCTTCCTCCCCACAAAGTGTTTGGAACTGGTGGTGCAGGAAGTGTGCGCAAATGCCACTGCCACTGGCACACGAAAAACTGACTTTTACATGGACAACTTGGTAACAGGTAGCCCATCCGTACCAGAAGCCATCCAGTTGCAGACGAGTATCCACAACGCCTTACAACAGGCCAGACTGCCACTGAGCAAGTATCTGTCAAACTTGGCCAAGTTCCTGAAGAGTATCCCAATCGAGTTGCATAGTAAGTCCCAAGCCACCTAGTTTGACACAGCCGTTAATGGAGCGGTGCTTGGCCTCCAGTGGGACTCAACCAATGACATTCTGCGCATTCAGGTTGACCCAACCAAATTCAGCAAGGAGCTGGTCACAACCATGCGAGTGATGGTATCCAATTTAGCCAAGGTATTCGATCCGTTAGGATTAGTCACACCTGTCACAATAAAAGCTAAGCTGATCCTGCAAGACCTATGTTGCAAATAGCTAAAATGGGACCAGGCGGCGCCAGTCCATTTAGAAGCCAAGTTCAAAAAATATCGAAGCAAACTGATTGGTTTAGATTGGTTTCAGGTTCCACGGTGTTACTTTCTGGCGCCATCCGATGGGCCTACTCAACTGGTGGGCTTCTGTGATGCAAGCAAGCAGACATATGCAGCTGTGATTTACCTGCACAGACAGATTACCAGCCAACCAGTTTGCAGCTTAGTTTGCGCAAAATCCCGTATTGTGCCGATCAAGGAACTTACAATTCCAAAGCTAGAGCTTCAAGCGGCGACGCTATTTGAACTTGTCTGGTGCGTGGTGGCCCAACTGGGCATTAAAGAAGTTTACTGTTTTAGCGACACGAAGGTTGTCTTGGCATGGCTCTAATCAACGTCTCAAAAATTGCCAAAGTTTGTTGCAAACCACGTATGCAAAATCCAGGCACTTACCTCCGTGGCACAGTGGGCATACTTGGCTACCAATTCTAATCCGGCCGACCTCGCCACCCGCGACAGTGTAAGCGTTGAATTGTTTCTAGCAGCCTAGGAATGGGTTCACGGACCCGCCTTCCTGCGTAGTCCAGACTTCGTATTCTTAGTGTACAAAGCACCTCACAGCTGCCAGCCAACATCCGAAACAACAGTGCTCCAAGTAACGCAGCGCAACGAGCCTTCTTATCAAACTCACCTGTACTCCATCATTGAAAAATGTTCTTCTTACGAGCGACTCGTCGGTGCTTTTGCCTGGATCAACAAATTAGCCACAAGAAAGGGCGCAGTTGAGGCCGTGTCCCCCGTCCACTACCGGCGGGCTGGCCTCCTTTACATCGTGCGCCTCATTCAAGCTACCCACTTTGCGAGTGAAATTGATAAACTTAGCGCCGGCAAACCAGTCGCGAAGAACAGAGCCCTTCGCCCCTTGGTGCCTTTCCTCGACCAACTGCGCATCCTCCGTGTGGGAGGAAGACTAGCTCAAGCCGAGCTATTGTACGACCAAAGGACCCAATCGTAGTTCACGCTAAGTCAAATTTTTTGTCAATTTTAGTTGCTTCAATCCACATGCAGTACTACCACGCCAATCGATCGTTCATTACCGCCATGGTAGCCGCCAAGTATTGGGTCGTTGGCGGGCTGTCACACGCAGTGAAAAAGGTCACTCACTTGTGTCCTACGTGGATTCGTTTTCGCCAACAGTGCACGCAGCAATTAATGGGTCAGCTACCTGCCGATGGAGTCACTGCACAACGGCCATTTGCGGTAGTCGGCGCCAATCTCGCGGGGCCATTTCAATGTAAATGCGTCAACGACAGAATGACGAAATTTTTCAAAGTTTGGCTAGTCATATTCGTGTGTTTCACAACTAGAGCGGTTCACATCGAGTTGGTCTCTAGCTTGTCCACCGAAGTGTTCATTTATTCAATGCAACGCTTCATAGCTCGTCGCGATAAACCTCGGTCAATATGGACCAACAACGGCACCAATTTCGTCGGCACCCTCAATTTAATCGAAAGCTATTAGACCAAGGAAGAAATTCAGTGGCACTTCATTCAGTCCCGCGCACCGCACCAAGGCGGGTTGTGGGAAGCCGCCGTACGCGCCTGTAAAAGGCACCTTATCAGTGTCACGAAAGGCCAACCCTTGTCATGGGAGGAGTATAGTACCATACTCACAAATGTCAAAAAAATCCTGAATTGTCGTCCACTATGCTATACAAAGGCTGAGAGCAACATCAACATCCTCACTCCGGCGCACTTTTTAATAGGCGACAGGCTGACATCAGTCGCCAAGCTGGAAGACTGCACAGTGTCTATCCCGCTTTCTTATAGATACAAATACTTGCGGGGAATGGTGAACAGTTTCTGGTGGGCTTGGCGTTCTGAATACTTGCAGTCCTTACAAAAATGCGTTAAATGGTCGCAACAGCAGCTGTCATTAAAATACGACCAAATCGTTATTGTCAAAGACGATTCGTTGCCCCCCCGGCCAATGGAAATAAGGGCAAATAGTCACTACCCACCCAGATGCCGATGGCAATGAACGCAACGTCGAAGTGATGGTAGCTGGTTCAGTCACCTGCCGAGCAATCACTAGCCTATTGCCCTTACCGGCGGACGACGTGTTTAAATGTTCTGAGTAATTTAATTTTTTCTCGCGTTGATTGCGCAATTGCATTTGTTTTTTTTTTTCGTTTTTGATTTTTTTCTAGGCTGCCCCTTTGTGAATCCTTTTTGATCACTTTTGGGGGGAGTGATGTGAACGTAACGTAATTTACAGTTCTCATTTTTCTCATCAAGTATTTTCACTCCTCCATTTCGATTTCGTTATCGTCTTCGGTTCGTTCGCGCCTTATCTTTTCATCGTTAATATTCGAGCAGCCTAGTAGATTCGTACATTTTTGTTAGTTAGTTACAAGTTGTCGTTTGCCAAGAATACACGAAATATTAAAATAAAATTCGGATAATTTAATTTCTTTATCCGTGGTCCTTCGTACCTTAACAATAATATATTGGTATTCGAAGGAAAACATTAATACACAAAATTAATAAACATATTTCAGAAGAAACATGTTCATAATAAGGTGTGAAGTTGAAATTGTCGGATATTAATATTTTTTCATATTGATATAAAAAATATTAATATTTACCTCACAAAGTAAAGTAATAGGGTAGGTAGTGAGGTACATTTCCTGAACAATAAATGAAGGTACCTACAAGTCGCTATGATGTGTTTATTTAATCTTTGGTTTGTTGATGACACGAAGTCCAGTTTGGATAGTGTGGAAATAATCTTAATGTATTTTCCCCTGCTACTGTAACACCGGAAAAAAATTTGCTTTCCCTATCAATGTACATAGAATAATTTCCATCTATGGACAATATCATCTTTGGACACATCTGTACCTATAAAAATCTATAGAACCTTAGTATGATAAGGATAGATGAAAAATATAAAAAACATTTTAACATCAAGCCCAAACATTATGTTAATAGTAAAAACATGTGACTCTTTTTGTATTTTGCTGACTACAAATATAAAAATAATAGGTATTGTTCGTTGTGTTTCTCAGTTTGTGATTTTGTTAAGAAAAGTAGATGGGTCTTAATGGTGCGGTCAAACAGATTATGGAGTGTGCTGTAACTTTTCACTGATTTGAAGGAAATAGGGGAAGTGATTGAAAAATTTCATTAACTTCAACAGGGATTAATTTGATATATGTACCTAGAGTGAGTGCGCTAGTTTGCAACACGTTAAGAAATTTTTGAACTTCAAAATACGTATATTGCTGTATATTGCTTATTAAATGAATAATGTCAATAGAAACGAACCAGTCCAATGTTATTTTTCATGACAAATACAAAAATATCATTAAAAATAATTTTTGACCTTTGAAAGCTACAATCAGCCAGATAATGCCTGAAAATATTGTTCATAAGTTCACAACATTAATGATCCAGTTAGCAACACTACTTTGGTGTCAGTTTGCAAGATTCTCTGTACCAGTTTGCAACACATACACAAATTCAATTATCTGAGTTAAATTTTCAGTTTGTGTAGTATATTACTTTGAGTTTCTCAAAATATAATTATGATTTATGACTGATTCTATGAACAATATATATGATAAAAAACATTTCTTACATATTACTTAGCCACTGAGAATTATATAAGTATAATCATATAATATATACACATATAAGAATATAATTATCTGATAATGGTGAAAATGTAAGAATGACCTAAGTATTTTCATTGCATTCAGCCCTTAGGTGCCCTTAGCAAGTCCTTTTCCAGCTTGTATGAGGAGTATTTTGAACAAAAACCAGATTGAAACAGAAAACAAATTTCAATCAAGTAAATTTGTCAACTTAAACAGTATGTAGGTATTGCACAATGGAGATCCATTTTTGCAACACTCTCTTCCAAATTTTTACAAACTGAATACATTCACCATTTGTTTAATATCAATTCTAGGAGTTCTCACCAGCTCTCAAAAAAAATTTCATCACAAAATTTTCACAATAATCACTCCTACTGAAATTATTTGCTGCAACCTGCACTTTTAATAATTCTAATAAGAAAATCAACAAAACTGAAAAAACTGCAATGAAACACATAGTTCTTATTTAATATCAGTTCCCAGTCTCAGATAAGAATTAAGTTACATTTTTTAATTTTCACATCAACCTCTCTTTCTGAAGAAAAACGCAGAGATAAATTTTAGCTGAATGGAGCCTCATTTTTGTCAGCTGATTAAAGCCAAGAAAGTTAGTATTGCAAACTGGTGTGGCATTGCAAATTGGTGCACTCACCCTACTTCATATTTTTGTGTTAAAATTTATAAATTATTAATTAATTTATGCAAATTTTCTTCATGTATGTGAAGAAGTAGTTCTCAGAAGTTATTTTAGTAGATCTTTCTGAGGTGGCTAATGATTTAATTTGAAGTGGTCAAAGGAAGAATTCACTGATAAAACAGGTAAATTTTGTGTATCTTCAGTAACACAATTTTTATTTTTAATCGTAGAAAAATGTTAGTTGAAAAATAATTTTATTTTTCATATTAACGATTTTTATGAAGAAGGTGCTAGGTACCAAACATACAATTTTAATATCAAATGAATCATTCATTTTCAATTTTTAAATTAATTTCACTCTTAAAACTTGATTAAAAAAAAAGAAAAAGAAAGGATTTAGTGGGTATTCTGGCTAAAGTTTGTTGAGGTGAGTTTTGATCGTTTCATCCAAAGAAAACTAAGTACGGACATTTATTAATAAAAAGTTTTATTCATGACTTTAGTACAACGACTGACGAGCGGAGAACATTCTCCGTCGAGCAGTGGCGGAAAAAATATTATGCTGGCGATCAGTGTCGCCACTTGTAAAAAGAATAAATGTTATTTGTTACATGCAGTGTTGATTAATGTACAGTTATGTGTTCGTGAGGCAGTGAGGGAATCGTATCCCAACACCCCCCTGCGATTCAAAACGGACGAACGAACATATAAGTAAGAATGTGTCGCATATCGCATGTATTTAAAACAAACATATAAACAAGAAATAAGCAAAAGCAGTCAAAATTATTACATGTGGTTGTCATATAAGTTTACTATATATAAAATGGTAAAGAAAAATTAAAAATTTAGGTATGTCGTTGACTAGTATAATATTATATAATAAATGTTTATGCGTTCATATATTGTCATATTGTCTTATCTTAAATATATCGTGTATAGGTTAACATGAGGTATATATATGACCTTATGTTATAGTGTCACGCCTTATAAGTATTATGTGATTTTTAATTCTAAAAAATATAAAAAATTGGTAGGTCGGAGAGATCAATGTCTCCTCATCGTCAGCTGTAGTAAGAAAATATTATTCTATATATATATATGTCCCTATAATTAATTATGTGGGGTTTTTTTGATATGAGTGTACTATTGTGGGAATCAATGGCATATATTAGGGAATGCTGATACCAATAAGAGAGGCAGAGCAGCTACGGGGAACCTGTTGAAAAAAATGATGTGAGTTGTGAAACGACATATGGACCGCTTGGTTTACGATAGGCGCTAAAAGACCGACACCCATCCGCAATCCAAAACCAATTATCAAAAAAATTTTGAGGGTTGAGTCAATTAAGACTATTGGCCGAAAAGTTGACTTGTCCAGAGTATTCTCATCACAATATTTTGGTACGTCTTTCGATCAAGTGCCTTTGTTAAAATATCTGCAACCTGATCAGATGACCTAATATCGTTAAACGTAATTAGTTTATTTTGAAAAGCTTCTAAAACTGCATAGCATTTGATCGCTAGGGACCTGGAGCGTTTCTGGCCTCCCACAGATGCAATGCGTGATGCGGATATATTATCCTCGTACACCTGCACTGAGTCGGTTACAGAAAAAACGCTCTCAGTGAGTCTCCAGATCACATATATGTCGTCTAGTGCGTCATTCAACGCAATTAGTTCGGCTGCAGTTGACGAGGTTGCAACTAAGTTTTGCCAGTGAATGGCCCAGTTTAACAAGTCTCCGTTTACGAAAATCATATAGCCGGTTGTGGAGCACCCTTTCTCCAAATTATTTATTTCAATGGGTGAATCGTCTACGTCGGGTGCATACGACGCATCGACAAATGCTTTAATTTGAGTTTGGTCCGAGTGGAATACTAAAGAGAAATCCCTCGTTGTTTTAAGGTACCTAATAATACGACGAACATAGTTCTTTATTTCGCTATTAGAGGATGCCTGAAAACGCGACAAATAGTTGACGGCAAAAGCAATATCCGGGCGGGTGAGCCTTGCTATATATAGCAGATTCCCTATCATAGCCCTATATTCAGTGTCATCCAATCCGTTTGTTGGCTTCCTTATTCTAAGCCCAGTTTCCATCGGTGTGGCTGACGGTTTACATTCCGCCATGCCAAACTTCCTTAATATTTTGTCTATATATCTATTTTGGGTTAATATTATTTGTTTTTTCGGGATGTCTCTACTTATTTCGAATCCCACGAAAAAGGTAGGGTTGTCTTCTATTTTTAAAGTGAAATTTTTCTTAAGGATACTTATCAAGTCTTGTGTCCACTCGTTGTGGTTGTTAGCCAACAACATGTCATCCACATAGACTATCAAAAATGCCATTGCACAAGTATCATCCTTTTTTAAATATAAACATCTATCTATTTTTGATTGTACAAATCCCGCTTGTATTATCGTTGAGTTTAACAGGTCGTACCAACTTTTGGAAGACGTTTTCAGTCCATATATTGACTTAATTAGTCTTAGGCATTTATTCTCGCCCAGTTGGCATCCCTTGGGGTTTGATATGAAAATAGGGTATTTTATTTCGGAATTAAGGAATGCTGTTTTTATATCGAACTGTGTAATATTTAGGTTATATTTATTTGTAATCGATAGCATCCATCTAATAAGCCAGTATTGGATTACTGGGGCATATGTCTCTGTAAGAGAATAGTGGGTGAGGTCCTTGAAACCCCTTGCAACCAACCTGGCCTTCGGTATGTGAACGCCTTGATTGTTGGGTTTTGTGGTAAAACACCACTTTGTGTCCACCAACCTCACATTTTTCTCCCTGGGTACAACTTCCCACACGCCCATATCAGACAGTGATTTCAGCTCGTCACCTATAGCTTGTCGCCACTCTTCCCTAAAAGGATTATTCTCAACATCCTCCCATTTTTGAGGGATGTGGTCCTCAATGTAATTTTTATATCTTGATTTAAACAGATTTAAAATTACAGGGGTTTCTATTATATTATCATTTCCCTGTTCGGTATCATTATTATTATCTTTATTTATTATTTTTGTTATGTTTCTCGTTTCATCGAATCTAACATCGCAGGTGACATGCGATTTGTCTATTAACGGGTTCCTTATACAGTACCCGCTATTCGTGTATCCCACAAATATACCCTTATCGGATCTTTGTGTTAATTTTGGGTGTTCTACATTGGTTTTATTTCTTTTATTTTTCGTAGCCTACTGTTGACGGATTTCTATAGGGATGTGTCTAAATGCGAGAGATCCAAAAACTCTCATATTGGATAAGTCAGGCTTTATGCCATAAAACATTTCGAATGGGGTTTTATTGTCTTTATTGGCCCTAGTTGGGCTTCTGTTTATAATATAAACAGCCGTCAAAACAGCCAATGACCAATAACTAAAGTTCAGATTGGAGTCGAACAACATGGCCCTCGTTCTAGCCATTATCGTTTGGTTCTGTCATTCAGCCATTGCATTTAGCTCCGGCGAATACGGAACAACAGGCTCAAGGTTCACGCCGTTCTCCTCACAAAATGTTTTCATATTTGAGTCAAGATACTCCCTGGTATTGTCACATCTCAAAGTGGCTATAGGGTGATCTGGGAACTTTGATTTCAGTTTCATATACAATTTTTTAAATTCTTCACAAACCATTGATTTTTTTTTCAATGGTAGAAATAAATGTGTACTTTGTGGCATGATCCACGAATATTAAAACATACTTTTCACCGTATATTCCTGGTGAAAAGGGGCCCATAGTATCCGATGAAACGAGTTCTAACTTTCTTTCGGGTCTTGTCCGGTTTCCACTATGTCCCAACCTTTTGGAATTAGCCTTTACACATATATCACAAAGGCTAAATTCATCGCCACGGAACGTAATTTCGTTTGGAATACCCCTTGAGACTTTTGTTAAACGTTTTAAGTTTTTTCCCGACAAGTGTCCCAATCTCCTGTGCCATATTATTTTTTTATCTATTTTCAGCCTTTCTATATCCTGACTTACTTTTAGGTTATTGTCTATTATATTATTATTATTTATTATTTCATTATTATTCGTACCTACATCCTCATTCAGTTCAATATTATCTTCATCTATTCTATTATTATGTGAATCATTATTATTCTTGTGGGTGTGTGCGTAGATATACACGACACCACACAAACACCAATCAGGTCGGTTGCGTAATATACGTTGAAGTATGTGTGCGGGCCGAGCCCAGTAACAAATAAGCTGTATAGACGAAATATACAGCCGTGAGCGCAAAAAGGTTGTTTGCGGGTTTTACCCCGCTGGCCCGCTAGGTGGTCGACGAGTGTGTAAGACACACTCGTTCGTCATCGACCACCCGTCGCCACAATTCTATTCGTCATTGAGATTTATTATGTCATTACTATCTATATTATTATTATTTATGTTATTTTGTGTATTATTATTTGTGTTCTCTATATTCTCTTCCACTTCCTCCTGACTTTCCTCAATGATTTCTTCCTCTATCTCATATTCCATCCATTCATCTTGGGAATTTATGTTCGTCATACATGCCAGTTTATTCGACTCATTTTTATAAGGACATATTTTATCTAATTCATCTTCATTTTCTATTATATTAACTGTGGATTCCGGCACGATTTCGTATTTGACCATATATACCCCTCTTATTTTTGGGGCTGAGAATAGCACTTCATTCGTTCCTCTGACGTATATATGTGCCGCAGAGAAATTCTGATCTATTCCCAGTGCCCTATTCTCAGTTATTTTGATCCCTGACATCAGGTCTACATTTAGGGACGGTACATAGTGTACATTTTTAAGTCTTATTACCTTTTGATTACGTTCTGAGTTTTCCACCCTTATAAACATTGTACCTATATGTGTGGCTACTAAGAGTGTATCTTGAATTGCACATTCCAGTTCAATGGGTTTCTCTAACATTATTGGGTTGGACAGTTTTGACAGGTCTGATATGACGTGAGCTACAGCTCCACCATCTAACATAATCCATTTGGTAAGGGGAACGTAATTAGAGTCTGGCTCTTGTTTTGTATCTTTTGATGTTATTAGATTTATTAATTTATTATTTGAATTATTGTTCGGTCCTTGATCTCTATATCTGATCATCATTGACCACTGAACGTCATTTTCTTTTTTGTTTTTATTATTATTATTATTAGTGTTGCTTCGTCCGTATCTCGTATTTTGTGCAGGACCATCTAATTTATTTTGGGGTCTTATACCCTCTTTATTTGACGGACATACTTTTGCTATGTGCCCTTTGCCATGACACTTAAAACAAACTAGTGTACTCGAACTTGGCAAAGTATTTTGATTTTGGTTGTTATCATATTTTTTATTTTCATAGTTATTATTATTATACTGAGACGTTTCTGTTTGTTGGTTATTATTATATTTTGTTTTCCCCTGATCTAGATTTTGACTATGGTTTTGATTTCTGTTTGTATAGTTATATCTATTGTAACTTCCTCCATATTGGAATCTCTGATTTTTATTATTATTTGTGAAGTTACGAAATTTATTATTATTATTATTTCTTGACTTTTTCTCGTCATATAGCCTATCCGACCTTTCGATTAACATGGCATGGAGTGTTTCAATAGTTTTTTGATCCTGAATTAAAGTATTAAACTCCAGCCTAGTCATATCGTAGTCCATGTTTAATGAGATTAGGAGCTGTTCTATCTCCTCCTGTTTATCCAGATTTTTTCCACAGTCCCTTATTTTCTGGGCTGCCCTCGAAAAAACATCTAAATAGCTTCTCATGTTCCCATCACTGTTAAATTTTAGTCTCTGAAACGCCTGTTTTGCATTGATATAAGTGACCTGTGTGCAACTTTTATATCTCTCATCGAGAACTTTTAGAATTTGGTTTATTGTTTTAAGGTCTTTCACTCTTTCGATTAATTCATTGTTAAGTCCCTGGTATATGAGTGCCTTTCCTTTTTCCTGATTTCGGAAATATGTCATACGGGTCGCTGGGTTGGCATTGCTAGACTCAGGGTTCAAAAAATTATTTAAATCTAATCCCAAAAAAAGTACCTCCGTTTCTGTATCGTGCATTATCGGGTATAATCCCTCTGCGTAAAGTGTGGAGACCATCATGGTTCTCCAAGCGTCGTAATTCCTCCCGTCAAATACTTTCTTTGTGTCAAAACGTGACATATTGTTAAATTTTTTCTATCGGGGCTTATTATTCCTACCTCAGAAACATGAGAACTTAATTCTAGGGGGTAACACGGTCTCAACCGCACGATTATGCAAAGCACGGTCTCAACCGCTTGATCGGGAATGCAAGTTAAAATATTATATTACAATTCTTAATAATTAATCAATACTCTAATTAATTCTTACGAAAACTGTTGCTGACGGTGAGTTGATCTCTCCGCCGTTGTTTCAATTTCTTCTCAATTTATTGAAGTTCTGATATTCTATCGCCAAAAATTTTTTAAATCGTACTTGGTTTCAGCTTTGGATCTCGTTCCAGAACGAAAAATAGTTCTGTTGAACACGTTAAAACATAAATTAGATTTCAAGGCAAAAATTATTCAACAGAAATACAAAAGGTTAATGCTGAAAAGAAAAATGATTCGTTATCTTTTGTCAATTTGAAATGCTATATACAGATTGTGAACAGGAAAAAACTGTCACTCAAGTCAAATGGTGTTCAATAAGTTTTCTTTTGTTGTTCAGAGTGTATCTCATTCAACAAATATTTCCCTATTTCGACCACTTTCGACCAATGAGATAAAGTTTGAAAGGTTACCAATGATACCTTTCAAGTTTCAACTTTCCTCTAATTTTGGTTAAGAGTCAACAGGAAAATATTTCGAACGTTTTACTTTACTTTAATTAATTTTCGAACTTTTATTATTAATTTTGGGACAAAAATCACATCGATTACTAATTAATTATTCTAAATTTTACTTATCTCGATTCGGTTTTCGTAATTTTCCGTTTTTCTTCTGTTCTGCTCCGATGTTGACTTTGACTTTTGACTCTGCGACTTTCAGACTTTCGACTTTTTGACTTCGACTTCCTTTCCGGAACACAGCACGAACAATTGCCAGCCGTTTTTGACTCTGCAAGCCGGTTTTCCAAACCACAGGATTCTCTCGTACCTGATCTGCTTACACCAAACTTTCGACTTCGACGTTTTAACTGGTGCCCACGATTTCACTGACGTTTTCATTAATTTTGACTATTACCTTTGATTCATTTGATTTACGATTTTTCAATCTTCCAGGATAATTCCCTTAATCACTGGAACCGAACTTTGCGTTCACGAACTTTTAACTTTTCTTCCACTTTGCGTGGAAGTATCACACTGCACTAAGCCTTTCACTTTGCGTGAAACACCAAAAACTTTTTTACTTTTAACTAATTACACGATTAACACGAACACATTTTAATTCCCGCACTTATTTCCGCTGGTACACAGCTCTGGCTACCATGTTGAGGTGAGTTTTGATCGTTTCATCCAAAGAAAACTAAGTACGGACATTTATTAATAAAAAGTTTTATTCATGACTTTAGTACAACGACTGACGAGCAGAGAACATTCTCCGTCGAGCAGTGGCAGAAAAAATATTATGCTGGCGATCAGTGTCGCCACATGTAAAAAGAATAAATGTTATTTGTTACATGCAGTGTTGATTAATGTACAGTTATGTGTTCGTGAGGCAGTAAGGGAATCATATCCCAACAAAGTTCAGTTGTATAAATCTACTTTGGTGATACACAAATTCCCTGCTATCAGTACTAAGCCAGTTCATGTAAAGTAGTCCTAAAAATGTTGCTGGTTCTGTACAGAGTGGGTATACCTTTAGATACCAGAAGTAGGTAATACTGGCATCAAGATACACTTCAGTCAAGTTCTCGTTTTTTTTATCTTTGCCAAAGTATCATATTCTGTTTTCTGGTCATGAGGTGACGCTCATTCCTCTTTGTAATCAATATGGCGATATTACATTAGTTATGTTTTGTTTTTCATTTAATAAATTAAGTTTAATTTGGTAGTTCTTTCAAGTTTATTTATGAAGTAAATCAAGTGAATACGAGTTGTTCGAAATTGGTGTCAGATTTAAATATAAAGTGATATCAGAGTTCAAGTTTGTTTGCATATTTGCGCCTTTGTTATCGGTCAAGTGTTACTGTTGTAAAAATATTTCGATAAATATCAAGTCCAAAAATCAAGATAAAATTATTCCTCAAGTTCGTATCAAGAATTTTGTGAGTGTTGGATGCCAAAATTTGCGTCAATGGCTCCTAAGACACGTTGTGGTGGTTGATCTCAAGTTCCAAGTCTTCCTGTGGTCAAAAGGAAACAACCATCAAAAATCAAGAAGGTTTCATTCAATCCTGTTGTAAGTACAGTGAGCACTGATTCCGTGGACAAAATTGTCCAAATTCAGGATTTACCGCTAGTTCATGAACTATCAAAAATGGCAGATGAAATCAAGAACAAATTGGAAACCAGTACTGAACCGAATTTAACGATTACATTTTCCGATTCTGGGAAAATTGTTAAAAAAGTTCAGCCGGGTCGATCAACTTCACCCTCACTTACTCCTGTAAGGAAGAATAATCAAGAAATAACCACCACGACATCGTCATCAAGTTACTCAAACATCGTATCAAGTCAAGTAACATCAAATTCAAGTACTTCATCGTCTGCCTCTTCAAGTCAAGTAAATAATAATTTAACTCATTCAAGTGCATTGTTAGAAAATCATTCGTCATATGTAAATCCATCGTATATAGATAACATGATTGTTGATTCCGCGTCAAATGCACTAACTTTGCTCAATTTTTTGAAAATTACATCAAGTAGTTCGGGTCAAGAAATTAAAAATATCGCTCCCCCACCTGGTTTTGCAACCATTGGTTAAGATTCAAGCTCTGGTCTTGTATCAGATTTTCAAGAGTCAAGAGCAGGCTTTATGTCTGCACCCTATTTGTCAGTTACCCTTTCGCGTTTTGTGATTCAAGTCCATATGTACATAATGGAAGTCAAGTTGGTTCAAGTATGCCTGATAAAATTTATACTCCAATGAATACTTCGTTTCAGTATCAATGTTACCCAACGATGGGCCAATTTCAGATGGTCCTACAAATTCTGTTGCATACATACGGAAATAATGAGAAGCTGAACGGTAAGCAAAATTTCAAGATGTGGGAACGCGATATCAAGAATGATCTAGCTGCGGCCAATGCTATTGAATGGATCGAACATCCAAGAGCTGAACACCTCGATCTACCTGAAAATATTCGGCGAGGTGTTGATGCTCAAGTTCAAAATTTAATACCCATGAATGTAGCTCAACCAATCAAGACACTAATATTTCACCTTGAGTCTTCGTGTGAAATATTCCGTGAACTCAAAAGGCAGTATGGTAGTAAGACGATTCATGACATGATTGCTGTCATGAATCATCTAGACAACCTCAAGTACGTGGAAAATACAGAACTAATTCTGTTTTTGTCAAAGTTCGATGCCACCTGACAAAGCCTTGTGGAATTCAATCAAGTCTTTCAACCCTCCTTCTGGCTCATCAAGTTAATTCAAAAATTGAATCCTTCGTTTGAGGTGGTTATCGATACTTTGTGCACAAGAGCTGGTGAGGGCTTGTTGGAGGAGACACTCCGTACCTCCTTGTTGGATAATGTTGAAAGGAAGAAGCTGACGTCTGCTAAACCTACAGAAACTACTCTGAAACATCAAGAGTATTCAAGAAAAGCAGCATCTACTCCTTCCACTCCTTCGTCAAGTAAATCATTAGCTCAAGCATCAAGTTCCACATCAAGTATTTTAAGTCATAAATTAAGTGATTAATCAAGCTCTAAATCAAGTATCAAGTCAATGTCTACTTCGACTAAGAAGCCAAGTCAAGATGTCAAGAAGGAGCCTTAAGACAAGAAAGTCTGGTGCAAGGATTGTGGCTGGAATGGGCACACTGCTGACAAATGCTTCAATGGTAATAAGAAAGTGTGCTACAATTGTCAAAAGCCGGGTCACAAAACACGCAATTGTCCATCGCCACAACCGGATCCAAACAGCATCTCAAGTGAGTTACATTTAATTAACTTAAATGTTATCAATAATCAAGGTTCTCTAAATCAAGATACCGATATTTTTGTGATCGATAGTGGGGCCAAAAATAATGCTGTAGCTCACCTTCATCAAGTTTTGAACTATCGAGCTTTCCCAAAAGGGAAAACTTTGGGACAAGCTGGTAAAGATAGTGTCTTAAAGGCTATGGGTGAGGGTATAGTGTTATTTACTCTAAATCACGAATCGTCTTCAAGAATATTTACCTTTGTTCTAAAAGAAGTCTTGGTAGTTCCTGGTCTAGCAAATGGTCTTATTAGTGTTAGGCAATTTGTTAATGACAATAATATCAAGTTACTCTTCGAGTCTAATCAAGTTACGTTTCACAGGCAAGAAGAGGTTGGGTTGAACAAACTGCTAATCAAGATTATATCAAGTCAAGATAGATACCAATTTGTCCCATCAAGTATGAACAAAAATATCAAGAACTACAAAAAGGCTTTATCGAGAATATTCCAAAATAAATCAATTTTATTATCTGAATATACTAATAATCCGAGTTTGTCAGAAATTACTGATCAAAGTTGTCTAGGTGAGTAATAAAAGTCAAATCAAGTCCCCCCCAAATCAAGTAAATGGTCTAGTAACAGAAAGTCTGAAAGTGATGGGTTCTTATGTTGCTACTGATGGGTCTAATATTGATGACTCCTGGATCAATGAGTTTGATGAAATGGAGTTAAGTAAAAATCAACAAAATAAATCAATTAATATTGACTCCGCAAAGTTTGGTAAAATTGTGTAGGATTCGAAGGGGGTATCAAGTCAAGAAAATTCAAGTAATAATAATAATAATAATAATTCGAATTCTTTACCAGTTTATCATATGAAAACTGGTAAAAGAAAAACTCGAAAAGTCAAGAAAATGATAAGTGACGAATAAAGATTAAAATTGGTGGATGAAGGGACATATTTCTTCCCCAAATTTGTATCGTCTTTGATCTGTTGCCTTTAGTGTCCCGGACATAATTTGTCTGGACACATTTCAAGAGTGTCAAGTTTGTAACCAGACAAAAATGACTCGCAAACGTTTTGATAAAGATTGTGAACGAGCTTCAAGACCAGGTGAATTAACTCACGCTGATCTGATTGGCCCTATCTCTCCCCCTGCCTTTGTCAAGAAAAACATTTATCTACTAGTATTATTAGACGATTATACTCGTTATATTAGTATTTTTGCACTCAAGAAAAAGTATGAAATGACTAAGTTTTTCAAGATGTATGTCAAGAGAAGAGAATTATGGCTAAATTTCCTCAAGAAGGTCAATGTAAAACTTTACATTTTGATAATGGTTCTGAATTTGTTAATCAGGCCATGGATCAATTAATTGAAGAATTAGGAATTGAGAGAGAAACCTCTGGTCCTTATACTAGTGAACATAATGGTACTGTAGAGAGAGCTAATTGAACTATTGAAGTCAAGATTCATTCATTAATTCAAGAGAGTGGATTTCCCACCTCTTTTTGGGGCTTAGCTGCTGGTGCTACTGAATATTTATATAATAGGTCACCACATAAAGCACTAAATTTCAAGACACCCTATAAAATGTTTTATGGTAATAAGCCTGATTTATCAAGTATTCACGTTTTTGGCTGTCTGGCTTATGTACTTCAAGAAATTCAACCTATTGGTCGTAAATTTGATATAGTTAGTACTAAACAATATTTAATAGGGTACACTAAAACAGGTTATATTTTATATAATCCTACTACTAAAAAGACTAACATTTCTTATCAAGTCAAATTTGATGAAAGTAAACATTTAGGGATGCAATTAAAGAACGTCAAGAAATTATTCAAGAATTTTGTAACCAAGAATTAGATTTTCCTGATGAAAATTTAACTCAAGTTGAAAATCATGATAATTCTCTATCTACTAACGTTGCTTGTAATGATAGTTTGGTAGAAAATTAAGCAAATTCAAGTCCAAGTCCTAATCAAGATATAAGCTCTGTTTGATAGGATTACACTAACTTACACCAACCTACACTGGTGGGGATATTCCACAAATATTCAAGTAAAACTAAATGCAAAGACATATAGTATTCCTACATTTGTGGAATCGCCCTCCTGGTGCAGGTTGGTGTAAGTTAGTGTAGTCCTATCAAACAGAGCTATTGTTCCTCCCATTGTTCAAGTTCAAGTTGGTGAAAATAATTCCCAAAATGAGATAATCGAAATTGATTATAGTTGGGATTTGTCTCAAGAAAGTCAAGTGGTCGATGGCTCTGTGCAAATTCTTCGTATCTTAGATGCGAATAATAAAAGAGATGAAGCAGAGGTTTCTCCTCCTAATGCACCTCAATCGTATAAAGAGACATTAAAATCACCTGACTGGCTCAAATGGAAGGAAGTAATTACTCAAGAAATCAAGTCACTAAATTGTTACATGGTTTGGCATATTGTCCCAAAATCATCTACAAAGGGTCATCAACTACTTCCGTGGAAGTGGATTTTTACCATTAAACCTGATGGAGCCTTCAAAGCTTGTCTTGTAATAGTTGGTGCTGTTGATCAAGAGAAATATTCTACTCAAGATACCTACTCACCTATTGCAACTGCAACCACAATTTGTTGGTTCTTTTCTTTAGCTTGCAAATTTAAGAATTACACAGCTAGATATCAAAACTGCTTTTCTCAATAGTGAAATTGATCGAGACAAATATACTTCAATACCTCAAGGTATTCTCTTCTACTTTCTTTCGTGATAAGTTAAACCTTTGTATGTAGTTTAGCACGTTCAAATTTTGTTGAAGAAAATAGTGTAGTTATTGCAAAATTTTACATCTATTTTGAACAACAAAATCGTACTTGTAATTTTTTCGTATTTTCAGTTTTACGTTTGAAAATTTTGAATTTTGTTTTGGTTCGTGGAGTTCGCATTTTTAGAGGTACAAATTGTAAATTATTTTTTCTTTCAAAAGAATAAAATATTTAATTTGAAAAAATTTTTATGAAACCGAAGTTTCAATTGCGTAATTGGGAAATTTCTTTTCACATGGTAATCAACAAGTTGCTTATTGGAAAAATGAATACTATCCAGAAAGGATTAAAGAAAATGACGGGATGTTCATCGTCAGAAAATGAAAATAAAAATTTACCTAAAAGTGAATTTGAAACAGTGGTAAGGTATTTTATGGATCTTAGAGGTGTTTGTCCTGTATTAGATGCAAAAATATTTCCAAGGTGTGGAATTGCGATGGCTGACAAGACTGTCACTTTTGTTGATGTCAGAGAGATGCGCCAAAAGATAACAGGATTGGTGGACCTGACATCGCGCCAAAATGACAACAGTTGGCCAGACAGGGTTGCCAAACAACACGAGAGTTGGTCAAGAAAGAAAATACGAAGTTATAAATTGCAAAAATAAGGTAAGAAAATATAAAATAAATAAATTAACATAGTATAAATAAAATACGTAATAACAAAAATGTAAATTACAAAATTCATAAAATCTTTCAAAAAACATAAAAAATTGATCCAAAAAAGTATATGTTTTCCCAAGTTGGAGGAATTATACATAAAAGTATGTAAAAAGAAAAGGAGAAAGTTATATGAGAGGAATTAGATTTTTTAAGAAAAAATAGTAATATGACGTTTGGGCATAAAATAGTAAAGCCAAAATATCATTAATCTTTTCTGCCTCTATTTCTATTCACTGATTCGATAATATCACGTAGTGAATCTTGTTTGTTTTCTTCATCAGATGCATCTTCAATAGTTGGTTTTTTTGAGTTGGTAGATGATTTATTATTCACAGATAAAATTTTAAGATATGATTTTTGTTTCGAGTCTTTAATTTCTGGTGGAATAATAGTGTTTGTTATGTCATTTTTTCTAAGGACATAAGGTATGAGACTTCTATCATGAATGTTTTCTGCTGTAGGTTGTCTTTCGTCATTATACGTATATTGTATCATGTAGTTTAAATCTGAGTTTTTCTTCACAATTCTGAATGGTGCTTGGTATTTAAATTTATTTTTTGCGACATTTTTGCTTTGCCAAATTAATAAATTAATACCTGATTGTTCAGTTTAAATTTATACGAAACTTTATTTTTATTGTAGTTTCGACAATTTATTTCTGACTCTTTCTGTTTTAATACGAGAATTTTTTCTTTCGTTGATTTCAAATTGTTGAGTACGTTGTTTCGTTCGGTCATTGGTTTTGTTGATGGTATTGAATATATGTCGTTTAATGGTGTACGAGGTTGATAACCATGAAGGAAGAAAAATAGTGACGTGTTATTTAAGTAGTGAATGGGCGATGTATTATACGCATACACTACATTAAAAAGTGTGTGTTAATCCATTCATCCTTGGTCTTCGGATTGTACTTCACTAAGCATTTTTTAATAATTCCGTTAGTTTGTTCAACTAGTCCTTGAGTTTGTGGACTATATGCTGATGAGTGGATTATCTCGATGTTATTTTCTTTACAGAATTTATGTACGATGTCTTTTCTAAAGTTTGTTCCACTATCACACGATATTAATTTTGGTTTTCCATGAGAGGTCATAATTTTCTTAAGAAATTTAACAACACTGTTCGCGTTAGAATGTCTAAAAGGTTTTATAATGCAATAATTAGTGCATTTATCGACAACTACGAGAACATAGTTTTTCTCTTAATTGTTATTAAATTTTCCAATGAATCTATTTCGATGTGAGAAAATGGATCAAATTCCTTGACAGGAATTGGTTTCATCATTCTAAATTCTTTTAGATTTCGTTGTTGCATTTGACATTCATGACAAGAACTTATATAATCGTTTACTTTCTGTGAAATTTTCAGAATAAAATATTTGGATTTTATTTTTTCTAATGTTTTTTGTCATCCAAAATGTCCTCCATTGACTGGGTCATCATGGTATTCCTTTAGGATTTTCGGTATTAAAGATGTTGGAATTACAGTAACATCCTGGTATGGATTACCATGAATTGATTTTTTTTTTTTTAGATAATGTCATCTTTTCCAAGGTAGAATTTATGAGCCTGTTTCGAAATTTGTTTTGACAGTTTACGATCAAAAATGAAATCTTTGACAAGAAATTTATAAACTTGTCTCCAATAATCATCTAACTGTTGGTGATCAGCCTGTGTTTCAATAGGAATGTCTTTTCCATAAATGAGTATTCTTTTTTTTTTCATCAGGTTTAAATGTAATGGTTTCATTTTTCTTGATTCCATCTTTATTTTTTCCTATGATTGGGTCAAAAATATTATCGTCATTGATAATATTCTTTTTACTATCAATTTGGGTTTCAAAATTTTTTCTTTATTTAAATTTTGATTTGGTTTGGGTGGTTCCAAATTTTTTGATTTTGATATTGTGACAATGTTGACATTTTTATTTTGGTCGATTAAAAATTGTCCTTGTTTAAAACATATAAAATCTTTTTCATTTTGAAATGGTCGGGAAAGAAAATCTGCCATTATGTTGTCTTTTCCTGATATATGTTTTATATCAAATGTGAATTCTCCTAGTTTAGAAACTAATCTTGCAAGTCTGGGTGAAGGTGGTTTTATCCGATGTTGGTAAGTTAATGGTCGTGATCTGTGTAGATTATAAAATCTGTGCCAAGAAGGAAATCTCTGAAATGTTTACAAGATTGTGTAATTGCAAACATCTTAAGATCAAATGAGCACAAGTGTTTTTGACTCGCTTTTAATTTTCTGAGAAATATCCGATGATTAATTTTGTGTTTGTAACAGGATCTATTTGTCTACATACTGTACCCATAGCTTTTTTTGATGCGTCTACTTCAATGTAGGTTGATGCTTCTAGATTGTTGATTTGTAGGACTGGTTCCGAAAGAAGGATATGTTTTATGTCATTGAAACATTTTTGGTGTTCTGGTAACCATTCTATTCTTTCATTAGAACGACTATTTTTCCTTCAAGAATTTTCACCGTGGGTAATATCTTTTTTGTAAAATTTGGTATCATTTTTCTGTTGTATCCACACATACCAATGAATCTACGAACTTCTTTGAGTATTTTTGGTGGATTCATGTTTCTTATTGCACCAATATTTTTCGAAAGTGGTTCTAATTTTCCATTGCCAATTTTATGACCTAGAAGTTCTATTATGTCTGGGAGAAAGAAACTTTTTTTTCTTTTTAAACGAAAATTGTATTTTTTCAGTCTTTGTAAAATTTCGATGGGGTTTTCTAAACATTCGTCAAGTGTTTCGCCAAAGACACATATATCATCTATGTAGATAATTACTTTTTTCCATAGAATATCATGAAAGATATCTACCATAGTTTTTGAAATACAGAAGGGCTTAAGCTAAGTCCTTGTGGCATGCTGTTGAATATGTAACCTACTCCTTCTATGTTGATTCCTATGATTGGTTTGGATTCTTCATCAAGTGGTAATTGAAAATATCCGGAGTTCAGATCTATGAACGAAAAGTATTTTTTGCTTCGTAAATGTGGCCATATCGAGTCTATTCTTGGTACTCGTGTTCTGCTCGTCTTGATTTTGTTGTTGACAGCTCTGTAATCTACAAATGGTCTGAATGATCCATCTGGTTTTCTTTTCAGAAACACTGGTGATTTGTAAGTTGATAGTTGTCAATTTAATACTCCTGCTTTTTCTAGTTCTTCAATTTTCTTTAGCCATTCCATTCTTTCTTTATATGCCATTTTTTAGTTTCTTTGAACTACTGGTTTATTATCTTTGAAATCTATATAAATAGGTTTTACTTTTGCTAAAGATAAATTTTTTGTAGAATGAGTGAATATATCAACGTAATTTTTTATTCCATCAACGACTTTTTATTTTTGGAAATATTAACTTCTATTCCTTCAGGATCATATAATTTCCTTTGTGTTACGGAAACTTTTTGTTGGGTTGGTTTTTGATTAACTATGTACTTTAATGTTCCTAGTACTTGATTTTTTCGTACTCTTTTTATTAAATTTGTTGGATTGAAAATTTTTAAAACTTCTTCGTTTTTGATAATCAAACCTGTTCAGAGAATGGTGGTAATGTTTGTAGGTAAATTATTTTGTAAGGTTGAATAATGTAGTCATTGGTTGCTCGTACAAATGTTGCTTGTTCTGCGTTGTTGTTTGTTGAAGAGTTCTTCGGTATGGAAATTGAAATGATTTTATCATCACATGGTATTGAGAATTTGCTAGACAAAAAGTCTATTATGGCTTTATATTTTTATAAGAAATCGTAGTTGATAACATTCTCAATTAGATCTTCTATGACGTATGCTTTTATTGGAAATGAATGTCCTTTAAATAAAATTGGAATAGTTACAATTCCTTTTATTTTGAGTTCTATTTCATTTGCAGTATATAAAACATCGTATGTTCGTTCTAATGGAACATTTTTGCAAATTTCCAATGTATGAGTGTTCATTCTGCACTGCAATCTATTAATCCGTAAGTATCTATACCTAATACGTTACATGGAATGTATAAACTACATTGAATCTCATTTTTTCCAGTTGGAGCAATGACTATAATATTCAAATTTTTATGTAAAGTCATATGTTATCTTGAATTTTCTGTAGATTCAATTGTTATAAGTTTTTGTTCACATAGTTCCACTGCAACATCTCGTGTAAGTGCTGTAAAGGCACTTACAAGTTTTTTGGTGTTGCATTTTGCGTTGGATATGTAATTGCTAGAAATGTTGTTTGTTGGTTTTGTACAATATTCTGGTTTTGAGTTGGAGTTGAATTAAATGGCATAGCATACATCATCGGCATGTTGTTGTTGTTGTTGTAATTAGGATATTGTCCATAATTACTCCAGTTATTATTTCTGAAATAACTTTGTTGAAATCTTGGGTTTCTATGGTAATTATTTCCTCGATAATTTGTATTATGGAAATATTGGTTTTGATAATTTTGAGGAGAAGGAAGAGTGGGATAATTACTTGAATTACCATTCTGTTTAAAATTATTAAAATTATTTCCATTATTATAGTTATTGTAATATCCACATCCTCGTCATGTTCCTCTAAAATTTTGTTGGAATTTATTTCCACGGTAATTTAAATTGTTGTTTTACCTGTTTTGTGATGTATTAATTTTAGTGTTAGTAATTGCTGCTATAAGTTTTTTAACTTCTTGAGCTAGACTAGTTTCTTCTGAGGTTTCTTCATTTTTTGTGATGTTTTCTTCTTTATTTATTACATTAATTTGTTTTTTGGATGATTTTAATTTTAGCATTTCTGAATTAACTTCTTCAATTGCTAATTTGTATGATTCTAACTGTGTGTTGCAATAGTAATTCATTACTTTTAAATTACCTCAACAAATAAGATAAATTCTGATTATTATCTTTTATTAATACTTCACTTCAATTATTACAAACACTTTAGAATTATACTTATTACTATTTCTTAATACTAATGAAACCTAATGTCCATAACAGCTAGTATGAACCCTAACGTTTCTACTCGACTGTAGGTTTAGGAATGAACATGTCATCGAAATGAAGATATGACATTATTTTCGTTTCCTTTGTTTCAATCAAATATGGCCGACCAAAAAGGTGGCGTGATATAGAACATCCGCCAAATATGATGACACATTATAGTCAGCATATCTGGTGGTGTCTGATCGTGAGAAGCTAGGTGAAATATAGACAGCTATTATTCAGAGAATTAGGAATAATAGTTGTCTATAATTTGTTCGACACGTTTTTGTAGACAAACTGAATCGTCTGCAAAAACGGGATGGAACAAAGGTCCCTGGGCGAAAGAAAGCCCGAAGCTCCTGCTTCGTTGAATTTTGCGTTCCTGAAAGTTTAGTTTTTTTTTATATAATATAAACAATACTATTTATATCACAAATATCTCTTAATTTTACGTTGCGGAATTGATCATCGCCTAAAATATAAAATTTAGCATTTGAGCATAGGAATTTATTACTGCAAATTGACTTAATGAATATAATTTGGCATAATCAAATTTATTATGCTTTTTAATGTTAACTTATTATATTTTATTACAAGAATAGACTTAAAATTATGGACCATTAACGATGTATTGCTCCCAATGCCAAATCGTTTATCTGATTGTGCGCATTGATAGCAACACAATTTATTTTAAGGTTCACGTAGACCAATATGGCTACTACAAGTGTTAACAAACTACACCAACCTATTAGCAGTAGGTGTACAGTGTTTATTGTATCCTGATATCCCAAATCAGGAATTTTCAGTTCCGCTGATTTCAGTCTCTCTTCGAACTTATGAATCGGAGTTATTGGTGAGATGTACGGTACGTTGTCATGCCATTTATTATTATAGGCAATTGAAATGTTCGGGAATTTGAACGATTGATGTAGTCCAAAATCAAGTTCCATAAATTGGTATTTTGTCCAAACTAACGGTAGGTGATGTTCAATAATGATTTCCTTTTCTGGATTATTTATACAGGGGAATCCTGCCGGGATGATTGTTTCAGCGTTGTTTTCTCCTTGTAACTGTTGAATTTCTATTATACACGGGACTGTTAGTAGAGTTGCTCCAGGCCATGAATCATTGATAGTTATACTGTTGCTCGTTTTTGTTACCGTATTGACTGATATTAATGGGTTTTTCGCATTTGTGATCGCAAATTGGTTCGTTTCAATTTGTTTGACTACGATTTCATCATGATTCGTTTCGCATTTAAATGTGCATTTTTTTATTATTTCTTCATATTTCATTCCTTGAAATAGTGCTCTTGCACAATTACCTTTATTGTTGGTTGTACGGTCTTGTGGGAGAAAACATAATAGGCTATGTTAGCCACAAAGGTCGATATCTGTTCCTGTTATAATTCTTATAGACCCATCGAATTTGTTGGGGGATAAGATCGAAGGTTCTTGATCCCAGGAGCAAATTTTATTATCATGCGTACGAAATGCCAATGGAATAAAGTTATAAAAGTCGTATTTCGCGTGAAGATTTTGGAGTGGAATTTTTATTTCTATCTCTATTTTGCTTCCTGTTACGTAACAATTTACTAATTTTGTTCGGTAATAAGACTGGATTAATTTTTCGTCTAGGACTATCGCAAAATTTGATTTTTCAGCTAATTTCTTGATTTTCATCAGGTCTTCTTTTAAAGTTGTTTCGTTAATGATCGCCGCTGGTAGATGGTTGTTTTTACAAGAGAGGAATAAATGGCTGAGTTTAGCATTTTCGGTAACTAAACTAGCATGAAGAGTTCTGGCTGTGTCGAAAATGAGTTCTCTTCTGGCTTCAATTATTATTTCATTATTCTGATTTTGGATCGCGTCTTTTAATGCCTGAACGTTTTCTTTTAAAATTTTGGAATTGTCGAATTCTATCTTTTCGAAATTTTTAATGTCTTTCGTGATATTTAATAATTCGGCATGGTTTTCTATCACGGATTCTCGTAGTTTCTCGAATTGGTTTCTTAGGTTTTTCTCATTTTCAATGAAGTCGTTACCTTGTGATAGTGTCATGACATTGCAACACCATGTCTCAAAGTCACCGAGAATCTGTATGCCGCGTTTCATTCGTTTTGAAGGTTCTCTGTCGAATTCCTTGATTATGGCTTCGTTAATTCGCTGAATTTCTGTAATCAAGTCTAGGATTTGTAGTATGTTTTTCGATCTTTGTATGCACCATGTATTCTCTCTGGATGTGCAACTTTGCAGTTTATTAATTTCTTCTAGCCATTCCGGTGTTTCTATGGTTTGTCTTCTTGGAATTTTCAGACTATACAATATGGGAATTGTTTTCTCATAGGCCTTGCTTAATTTGTTCAGCTCGAAATAAGCTCCTGACGATGCACTAATCTTCCTTTTTAAGCTTGTGTTCCCCGTTTCGATTGCAAGTGTGGTAATTATGATAAAAACGATAACGGCGTGATTTATCATCTTATGGTCTGAAATCATTACAAATCACATGAAATTTTGCTGTTAAACGCAGTATTACATTTGTCGGTACATTATTTAGTTGTTATCATTTTACGCGAAGGAAAAAGGTAAATTGCGAAAAATGTATATCGATGCACAATATTTTCTCAATTTTTATTTCTTTCTCATAAAAATCTACATATGTGCGGAAATTACTACATCTTTGTTAGTGTGGGACTCTGGAATTCGGTTTGCACTACTACCATCAAGGGTAGGTCTTGGGAGATGGCGTACTCCAGTATATTTCGATTGTTCAGCAAGAATTCATCTTGCTTTACAACTCGGATATATATGGAGGTATCGCAGTCTTCTTGGTGTATTCGATCTTTGGGTTCGTCTCGATTTTCTTCGTCCTTGTCCGTCTTTAGCTGTATAATTTTGAGTTCCTATTATTTGTAAGATTTATTGTTGTTTTTTTTTATTATATTTTTTTTGTTTTCGCGTTTTTTTTTTATGAAACTTAGCAGAGACTTATTTTACGAATTTAATAAGATAATGAGTTTGGGTACTGATCGCGCTAGTGAGGACGTCCTTCAAGATGTCCCTATGTATCCGACTCCGGCTGAGTTGCGTGCGTTACCAAAATTCATGGTTCCAGATAATGGGCTGGTTGAGACTTCGGAGAGTTTTATGCTCACGCAAGTGTCTCTTCCATATCTTCGTTGCTGGTCTCCACGCTGTCTGTGTCTTTTTACTGGGGTTGTAGGCCTTTGGAAAATTTTCAAGGCTCTACACTCCTTTCTGTCTGCTGATTATGGTCCAACCGGGGTGGATGCATATCGAAAAAATTTTCCTGGCAACTCCTTAAATACATCATTTGGATCTGGGAGGCACGTGAATCCCCAGAGTCTGTGTGAGTGCTGCCTGCAGTCCATGGTTCAATTGGCTTCCCAATTCAGTTTCCTCTTCCCAGAGGCAAGCTTATGGAGATGGGAAGGAACCGTTGTTTGTTTTTCCACTCTCGATGTGAATCCGTCCGATGTCACCAGTTATGCCGTTGGTTTGAACCTTTTGGGCGCTGTTATTATGGCTATGCAGCCACTTAATTTTGGTGCGAAGGTGAGATTTTCAAGTACAAACACGACTTACGCTAACACTATTATGGACAGGTCTCAATTCCAATATCTCGTGGATTATCTTGGTCGGTTTTATCGCCGAAAAATCGTAATTAATGATACACCTCATTTCATCGAGGTACTTCGTGTATTGGAACCATCTGAAAAATTGACCATTTCTCATGATCGTTGTGTTCTGCGAAGAGCTGATCTGAGGAGTGAACCCAGTGCTGGGCCATGCAAGATGATTATCTCTAATTGGCGTATGTTCCTAGTTCCTCCACATCAGCGATTTAGACGTTGTTCAGTTTCTCCGGAAGTTGAATCGGCCGATCATCCTGAGGCAACGGAGCAAGGTGAGGTCAAGCCAGAGGCTGGAGAGGTTTCTACTCAAGAAGCGCAGGAAGATTGGTAGTTAGGTGAGTTAAAAAAAAAAATTTTACTTTTTGATGGGAGAAATAATCACGTAAATGGTTCTTACAATATATCTTATCTATAGTTATTACGAATTAAATTACAATTGTTATAATACAATGGTTCGGGTGATGGTTCTTAATATCTCTTTACGTATTCCTCTAAACTTAACTCACTCGGTTTCCTAATTTCTTTTGAAGAAGGTTGAGTAGGTAGAGACAAAGGTTGTTTAATACTTTTTCCCTCATCACACCTACTGAACAAGTTGATTTCTTCCAAATGTTGTTTTTGGGTAATCAATTGGATCTTTCGTAAAGTTATCCTTTTCTTTTCTGGGTCTTTTAATTCAAATTACTTTCTCCATTCTGAACTACCTTTTTCTTTTAATAAGGTTTCTTCAGTAAATGTCACCTTTTTATTGCTTTTATTTTTATTGCTAGATTTCTTTAAAATTCCTTTTCGTGGTCTTCCTCTTGGACGTTTGACAATGATTTTAATTTCGTCTTCTGATTCCTTTTCTTCAGAGCTCTTTTCCTTCTTTGGTCTACCTCTTTTTCTCTTGGGATTAGGAATCTTTTCCTCAGATTCTGAATTATCGGATATAGTGTCTTCAATATTTGATGGTAGTTTAGCATCACCATGGGCATTATAAGGTGTGAGTCTTCTTATATGCACTGTGTCGTCTGTACTATTTCCATCGTCGGAGATTATACGAACAATATAATTTAGATCTGAAACCTTTCTTACTATTCTATATGATCCTAGAAATTTTGGTTTGCCTTTTCCATAATTTATCGGTGCTTTTAAAAGAACTAAATCATTAGTTTCATAAGAGATTTCTTTTCTTCCCTTATTATAGCGTTCTGAATATTTAATTGCATTTTCTTTATCAAAGCTCGGGATTGTTTTTCGTATTTTATTTGCTTCACTTATCTGTTCTTCTCTGTTTTTGCTGATAAGTGGTGATGGAATAATTATATTTATAGGGGGTTCTCCTTTATAACCGTGCATAAGATAAAATGGATCGTGATTATTTAATCCTTCAACAGGTGTCATATTATAGATCAAGGCTACGTCATGCACGTGGTCTGGCCATTCTTCACTATCGGTACTCTCGTATTTCGCTAACATTTTTTTTATCGTTCCATTTCTTTTCTCTACTTGTCCTTGGGTTTGCGGTGAATATGACGTAGAGTAGTATATTTTAATACCGTTATTTTTACAATAATTTTGCACGTATTCGTTCGAAAAATGAGTTCCATTACCACATGTAATCTTCGTTGATTTTCCGTAATGACGTACGATTTCTTTCAAGAATTTAATTACTGAATACGCGTTTGGTTGAGTTACTGCTTTAGTCCAACAGTATTTTGTTGCTTTGTCTATTCCCACTATGACAAATTTCTTTTCGTTATTAGTGTTAAATTTTCCGATGAAATCAATTTGGATATGTGCAAGTGGTATGCATTCTTCAGGATTAATTGGTTTTAAATATCCAAATTTTTCGTTAATGTTTTTATTAACTTGGCACTGATGGCACGAACGTACATGCCTCGAGACTATTTTAGGCATTTGCGTGAAGTAGTATCGAGCACGCATTTTGGCAAGAGTTTTACGAATTCCAAAATGTCCTCCCCCGCTTTGACTCTCATGACATATATTTAATATTTGATGTATGAGGGAGTCAGGAATTACTGGTACGGCATAGTGATATACAGAGTTATCACTATTTTTCCATAGGATTCCATTTTCATCAAGGAAGAATGGATTCAGATTGCGTGATTTTCTTGATTTTAAATTCTTTCTTAACTCTTTTTCGTTACCACCTTCTAAAATTTTAATTATTATTCCCCAATATTTATCTTCACGTTGTAAATCCCATAAATTGTGGATTTCTTGATCTGTTATATCAACTGGATTTCCTGTTTCTGAATTTTCTGAAAAATTGGAAAGTTGAGTATTTGTAGACGTATCGGAGTTTCCAGATTTTTCTGAAATATCGGATGGGATGGAACTTCGATCGTCTTCCAAATTGTCACTTTCCACATCTGCTTCATTTTCTTTCTTTTTCATACTGCGTGTTATTGCTTTGATTTGTTTCTCTTGATTTACAATGTTCGGAGGAGCAGGTGTTCCTTCTGGTATTATGAATTGACCGTTTCGGAATTCTGCATAATTATCCTCTTCTTCTTCTTCTAAACGGGATATATAATCAGCAATTTTGTTATTTTTGCCTTTAATGTGTCTGATTTTAAACGTAAATTGTCCTAATTTCGAAATTAACCTATTTAGTCTTGCGTTTGGTTTCTTCATTCGACTTTGGTATGTTAAAGGTTCATGATCCGTAAAAATATTAAATTCTTTGTAGACCAAGAATTCTTTCAGTGATAGCCAACATCTCTAAATCAAAAGAACATAAATGTTGATTCTTAGGAATTTTCTTCGAGAAATATCCTATAGGATGTGGTTCTTTTGTTTTTCTGTCTACTTGCATTATTACTGCTCCTATTGCTGTTTGACTTCGACGTATGTTTCAGCATCAGGATCGTAGATTGTAAGAATTGGATCTGACGTAATCAATTCTTTAATTTTGTCGAAGGCTTTTTGTGCTTCGTCATTCCATGCTATTTTATTATTCGCTTTAACATTTTCTTTTCTTGTTAAGTCTGTTAATGGTGCTGTAATTTGCGAAAAGTTCTTTATCATTTTTCAATAATAATTTGCTAAACCAATAAATCTTCGTAGTTGACGTAACGTTTTAGGTGGTTGAGCTTCACGAATCGGTTTGATGTTTTTATCTAACGGTTCTAATTTATTATATGAAATTTTATGTCCTAAATATTCGATACTTTTACTGAAGAAGCTACTTTTACTGGTTTTAATTAGTAAACCTGCTTCAACTAGCACTTTTAGGACTTCTTCTAACTTCAAACGTTTCTCCAAAAACACAAATATCATCTAAATAGACTAGAACTTTGTCTTCTAGGATATGATTGAATAAATCGGTCATGGTTTTTTGAAAAATGCTGGGGCTTGCACTTAATCCCATAGGGATGGAGTTAAATACGTAACTTACTCCTCCAATATTTATTCCGGTTATCGCTTTTGATTCTTCATCAAGGGGAATTTGATAATATCACTTATTGAGATCAATTGTCACGAAATATTTCTAATCTCGGAAAGCATCCCAAATATCGGGGAGACGAGGTACTCTACTCGTATCCTTCTTTACTATTTCATTTACACCTCTATAATCTACTAATAATTTATAAATTCCATTTGATTTTTTCTTAACAAATACTGGGCTCTCATATCTAGAGCTTGCTCTCTTAATAATACCACATTCTTCAAATTCTTTAATTTTCTTTCTAATTTCTCTTTTTTCAAAAAATCCCATATGGTAATTTCTATGTTGAATTAGCTCGTCTGTTTTCAAGTAGACATGTGTCGGTTTCAATTTCGTAGGTTTTACCTTGGCAGGTTCTTCCGTAAATATATGGATATATTTTTTTAGAATGCTTACTACTGCCTGTTTTTCTTCCTTCGTTAAATTCTTATTAATATTTACTTTTGTTCCTTCATTGTCGTGGATAACGATGTCATCAGATTGGGTTATACGGACAAGTTTCAGCATATCAACCTCCTCACCTTGGTTTCCCACAGTATCCCCCGACGTAATGCGTTGGATGCTGGGTTGGCCACGGCGGACAGAATTGATCTGACAATCCCGCATAGAAGGCTGTCTAAGCCTATAGCATCCTAAAACTGTCCCTTGTGCGATCTGGGTGTCAAAGTGCGGACTGTGGAATCTTAAGGCTGGCCATCCTAAATCATCAACAATATACTCGCCTTCTAAACCATAACTTGTTAAAAACCACTCATCTGGATCTGCTTTTCCCATATCTGGATCCAGGTTTACACAATATTCATTATTTACTTCTATGCAGAAATCTTTGTCTGCTCTAATAAATCCTTCACAATTTTCTTCCTTAAACTTAATTATACTAAATGTTTCACGCTTCCATGGCGGTCCTATTCTAAATAATTTCTTACTAAATAAAATATCAGCATTATGTCGATCTAAAAAGTCGTATTCGAGAACTAAAGGTGTGGTCACCTCAGAGGTTACGTATGCTTCCACATCAAGGAGGAGGTCACCCATTTTTATGGTGATTTCTACGACTCCTATGACGATTATTGCGCTGTCGTTAGCGGCTACCATACACACTCTTGCAGGTCTGATCACATTATCCTTTACAAGGTCATATTGGACAAGCTTCACTTCAGAGCCACTGTCAACTGTTCCCTGTGTTTCATACTCTTCACGGCTCACAATGTTGCAGGGGACGATTAATTTACGTCTCGCCCTGACTAATTTCATCGATGCACTACGGATATGAATTTTTTGATTATGCGGCGCGTGTGGATCTAACACTAAGAGAGCAGCGCAGTCCGGATGATGGACGTTGCCATTACAAGCCCGAAAGTCATTGTCATTTATAGGTAGAGGGCAGACGGGCTCTACTGCAAGTTTTTTGGCTGTTGATTGAAGTTCTGTTGTTGAATACTTGGAACTACGTCTGGGGTTCTCAAGTTATACGATGGTACTGCATAATTTTTCGTAGGTGCCCAGGGTTGTGTACCCAACATTGGGGCACCATACGCCTGTGCGTAACCAGTTTGTTGTTGTCCATAGGCGTTAAATTTTTGATTATAATTTGATGCAAAGTTATTGTTGAAACGTGGTGGTCTAAAATTCCTTTGCGGGAATTGAGGTGTAGCTCGATTACGTAGTCTACAATCTCTGGAGAGATGTCCCCTTCTTCCGCAATTAAAACAATTTATTTCCCTTGGTGGATATCTTTCGTTGTTCTGAGGACGATAAGAGTCTCTCATTGGTTGCCTGTATGTATTTTGATTATTTTGTGGTCTGTTAGTTTCTCTTTCTCTAGACTGCCTTCTTCTAGGGTTGCTTTCGTTAACTTCGTTATTATTATTATTATTCGGGTTTCTCTCTCTACGAGGTCTATTTTCCACATTTTTGTTTTCTGATATTTGATTCCTGTTTTGGTTCTTTTTTCATTTGTTGGCATTTGGGGGTTTCCATCCTGCTTCTACTAATGCTACTATGACAGGGTCAGTTGGAGAGATTGGTGGAGTTACGGGTTTAATAGGCTCTTTTTTCTCTGGAGCTTTACCCTTCATCACCTCTTCCATCTGTTTTGTTAGTTTAGCGATCGTTTCTGTTGCTTTATTGAGCATTTCTTCCGTTTTCTGCACATCAGTTAGATCTAATGCCTTTTCTTTAAATTCTTTCCAGTCTGTGAATGTTTTTGAGATTTCACTTTGAGTCTGGAGATTTTTGGATGCAAAAAATTTCCTCATTTCTCCTGTTAGTCTTGGGAGTCAGAGGTCACAAATTTTCTTCTCACTAATCGTAGCATCTAATTGTTTATAAAGTCGGAAAAATTTCGGCACGTTTGTACTAAAATATGAGTCATCAAATTTTAATGATTTAATACGCTTTTTTACCGTATCTTTATCTTTTTTAAAGATACGCGTTAAAATTTTCTTCACATCTGACCATAAAGTTTCTGGGGTAATTTCGTTTTCAGCTGCGAATAATTCCAGAGCTGTGCTACGGAGGGCTATATTCAAATTTCTTATCACTTCGTATTCGGTTGCTTCGAAAGTTTTCGTCTGAGTTTCGTATTCAAAGAGGAATTCAAGAATATCTTCATCGGGGCCACTTGAGAAATGGCTCGGAATCCATCTTTCTGATCTTTTCCAGAAATTATTCATCGCTAGGTTATGTTGCGTGTACACCTCATTTTCTGCTGTGTATCTTGCTTGTTGCTGTTGTTGCAAAAGCAAGCGTGCGTTGCTTTCAGCGATTTTTTCTGGGGTCATATTATTATTTTCTGATTTCAAAAAAGGGTTATTTTTATTTTCGATATTTATTATATTTACATACGCGGTTTCTTTTTGATCGAGAAATTCCACGCGTATTTCTGGAGGTAATAAATTAATAGGGTCGAAAAAATTTTCTGCAGATGAATCTGGAATTTTGTTTTTAGATTTTTCTATATTTTCTGGGCTTTGTACAAGAATTTGGATCGTGTGTTGAATTTTGGTTTGTGAGGACTTTCCCTGTCCTTGAGGGACTAGTGGCGACAAATCAGCACTAGACTGTGAGGGTCTGTCGACAAAAGTTTGATTTAATATTGATTGCTCTCCAAGGAAGATTTCGTCTTCGTTGTTAGGGAGAGAGAAATCAGATGTAACCGAAATTAATTTTTTAGGTGACACATGGTGTGACACTTTAGATAGGAGCTTTTCAAAACTTGAGCTGAGGCTTCGTCTCGCTAACCTTTTTTCTATCTCTTCTTTTTTCTTTTTCTCTAATTCTAGCTTTTTTCCTTTAGTTTCTAGATCTTCTTCCTCTGTGTCGGAGAAGATTTCTTCTGCTTCGTTGGGGTCTTTATTTTTTATACTCCTTGTTACTCTACGATAACTTTTACTTTCCTCGATTAATTTATCAAAGTTACTTGTTCTTTCAAATTTTTCGGTGTTGGGGTTTGAGTATAATATATGTAACAACCAATGTTTAGAATGTCTACCTTTGTATAATTTTTTCTGAAGTTCGATACGTGCTCTACCTTCTATCCTTTTTACTTTAGCTGCTTTTAGCACACGATAGAGGAACAACGTGGACACTCGACTTCCCTAATGATTATCAAGGAGTGGGTAATTTCCTTCTTCAGAAAAATTCTCATACAAATTTTTAGGGTAATTCTCAGATTCTAAAATGTTTTCTTCGGCTTTTGAATCTAAAATATCCGGGAGTGATGCACTCGTACTTTCACTTTTCTCAGACATTCGCGAGGGTTGGGATATTTTACATTTTACAATATTATTCACGATATCGATAACAGTTTCAAATTTTTCCGAATTAATGGAAGATAAATTTGTAATTTGCTTACAGTTTGATGACAGATAATTGTCAGAAACGTTCTTTAGTTTATCGTGAGGTTCGTTCGGATTGACACTGTTGGTGAGTAACTTCTCGTTCTCTGCACTGTGGTTTTGAATACCACTTGGGCTGACTTTGTTTCTTTTTGATTTCAGGAACTGGATCCGGATTTTCGATCTATTTTTAAGTTTATTTTTAGATTTGTTTTTTGTTATTAATTTATTTTTAAGTTTTTTATTTTTATTTGTCTTGATCAAATGTCTGCAGTCCTCTGCAATAAATATTTGATTTCGTAGACGTTTGTTTAATTTTTCTTTAACTATTCGGATTATTTTAGCCACGATTTTTTATAATTACCCGAAAATAATTTGCTTTAGCAAAATTCAATCAATTATTTGCGAGCTTACTTTAAAAAAAAAAATTATTTTTCACACGATTAGAAAATGTTTTACAAAAAATTTAACATTAATTTGTACTAAAAAAAATTTTACTTCCGAAGGTTTTTTTGTTCGGGGGCCAATTTGTTGCGAGAGTAATTCATTACTTTTAAATTACCTCAACAAGTAAGATAAATTCTGATTATTATCTTTTATTAATACTTCACTTCAATTATTACAAACACTTTAGAATTATACTTATTACTATTTCCTAATACTAATGAAACCTAATGTCCATAACAGCTAGTATGAACCCTAACGTTTCTACTCGACTGTAGGTTTAGGAATGAACATGTCTTCAAAATGAAGATATGACATTACTTTCGTTTCCTTTGTTTCAATCAAATATGGCCAACCAAAAAGGTGGCGTGATATAGAACATCCGCCAAATATGATGACACATTATAGTCAGCATATCTGGTGGTGTCTGATCGTGAGAAGCTAGGTGAAATATAGACAGCTATTATTCAGAGAATTAGGATTAATAGTTGTCTATAATTTGTTCGACACGTTTTTGTAGACAAACTGAATCGTCTGCAAAAACGGTGATTTTAATTTTTCTACTTCGATGGTAATAAGTGGATCTATGAGGGGTCTTGTTTTATCTTTATTTTAGTCTCTCTTATTGTACTACACACTTTTGTTGTAATCTCTTGTAGAGTACTATATATTTTTAATACTCTCTCATAAAGATTCTGCTTGAGTATCACTCTAAACCTTGTTAAAATTATATTGTAAAAATTAATAATTGTCAAAATACTATTTGTTATTAAATTATTTTGCATAAAGTCTTGTTCCACTAAAGTTAAGGTCCACCATACAAGTGTGGATGATAAATTATTTCACTCAGAGATATTAATACACATTCTAAATATTAATATACTTGTGTACAGTGTAATCCATAAAAGAGTATCAAATCATCAAACAATCGCTCTATTATGCCATTACAATATGTTCATTAGAGCTTTTTCATAGCTTCTTATTACAGACCTCATCGTGTAACTTACTGTTTCACTTGATTTTTGCACTTCATATATTTTATTTTATTTTATGATATTCATTACTGGTACATAATATTTTATTTATGTTTGTTACATTGTTTAATTGTGTCACCTATTATTTCAATGAACATGTTAGGCTAGGAGATTTTTTGAAGGTATGAAGGGTGGGGCAGTTTTCAGTCTTCATGATGTTAAATTTAAGAAAGCAATCTGTTGAACAACTGGTTGAGTTTAATAAAAAAATGTCCATAACTCTTGTTTGTTATACCAATGGGCAGAATTTTTTTTGCCTCTGTTAAATTAAATTTGAATTAATTTGAACTTAGGTTGTTTTAGGAATATCATTTTTTGCCTATTCTCTTAAAATTACAAGAAATTGGTTGGGCAATTTGTGCAGCTAACTAGATTTTGTTTGTGGTGTATTCCCAGCCTGGTTAGCATACCACATTCTTGATGCCAGTATGAGTCACAATAATAAAGTAGAATAAATAAATTCAGTCCTTAATTAAAGTTTGTAGGTATTTGCCAAGAACAACAACTTTGATAGATATGTGAAAGAATAGTACATCCAGAGTAGGTATTTTAGAAAAAGGAGGGGTGATGTCAGAAGGGGGTGTAACTGATTAATTTATACATGTCCAAAAAATTGAAAAACAGATCAATCTAAAATAAGTCACTTAGTAATTTTGTAACCATAAAAAGCAGTTTCATTATTTCTTTCAATATGGTTTTACAACAGCAGGTTAATTTTTACAACTGTTTGTGCCAAAGGCTGGTGTTACTCACCCAATCCACCACAAATTACTAGTGAAAAATATAAATTTATGATAATTTTTGGTAGGGATAAGTCGGTTTTCAACAAAAAAATATTTAAAATTGTTCTCATAAAAGGATTTTGATGGTAGTTGGTACATTTCTCGTTTCATGTCCCAAGGAAACTATTGGTACTAATACTCAAGTACATAATTATTATTATGTAAGAATTTTATAAATATGGCTTTGAAACATCTTAAAAATTAAACTACATAAAATTTATTACTACCTACTGAATGAGAGAGACTTTGGGTATGGCACATCCATAGGCAGTGACGCATCTGTCTGATAATAGCTATGTTTTTTTTCTATACTATAATAATTCACCTTAAATTTATCCATATCTCTTTCAATACTTTCTGTATACTTTTTCCTCTTTTCTTACTCATTTTTTTTAATCTTCTATAATATGGACTCTCCCCTTATGGAAAACGTGATTATTCTTGTTTTTATAAGTTTCTCCTCATTTCTCATTCCTCTCACATCTTTTTCTCTAAAATATTACTCTCTCACACTATACTTTTATTTCTCCTACCAAATTACCTGTCTGTGGAGTAATCTTTTAATGTAACATGTATAAATAGTAAGTGGGCACCTTGAGGACAATTTCTTTACCATTGACTGAAGCCACCTTTCAACAGTAAAAATACGTCCATTTTCCCCTCTCCACAAGTGTGTTAGTCCGAAGAAATGTTATCCTTTTACCGTTGACACGAAGGGCCATAGTGGGGGTAAATTTTCCCCGATCATCGGAGAATTTTCTCGTCATCGGGCGTTAGTTGGTCAAATTTTTTTTGGGGGGGGGAAATTTTTTTTTTCGGGCGTGAAAATATTTTTGTGATACACGTTTGTAGTGAGCGATAAAAAATTTTTTTTCCAGAGTGAAAAAATATTTTTTGGACTTAAAAAATTTTTTGTGAAAAAGAATTGACAAAAGTTATTTTAATTTTTTCGGATGTACGATGTATTTGTGTAGTTCGGGTGATATTCTTTTTTCACCGTACAAGATCAGGGTAATACGAATGCAACGAAATAAAAAACAAAAAAAAACTAAAAACTTTTTTTATTTTTTTGCTGCTTGCAACATCGCCTACCATTGCTGTTGTTGTTGTTGCAGTTGCCTCTTTGTTCGTCTATAAAAGAATACATTTGGGGTTATGATAAGACGACGACGACGACAATGACGATGGCGACTATCAGGATGTTCGGGTAATTCCCTGAGATAGGTTTTGGCATTTTATTTCCAAAATTAAATCATTCGCTAACATAGTTCAGCTCCGTCAATGTGTTTTTCTTCCTTGCTTGCTGTCATTTTTTCGTGTAATTTTTTCCAATTTTGTTTTAATTTTAGTGTGTAATTTTTTCATGTATAATGAATCGGACCAGAGACTGTGTGTGTGACAGGTATGCTGACCTCTGTGCTAACAGCGGTTATGTTTGTGGCAACCTTTTGTTTTGGACGACCGCATCATAACTTGCCAGGGCATGGAGTTCACACCTCTGCGGGTCTATGTCGCCCCCTTGGATGACTGCAAACATGCCCGTCATCCGCCGTCATCATCAGCGTCGTCATCGTCGTCGTCAATGATGACGCAGTCACCATGGCCACGCACGTCGTCATCATCGGCACCACCATCACCATCATCGTTGTCCTTGTCTTCGACAGTGGTGGGTGTGCGACACCAGTCACCACAATCATAGCAATTGTTGTCACCATTGCCGCCGCCGTTGTCGCCACAGCAGCAGCAACAGCAGCAGCCGCCATTGCCATCGCTGCTCGCTAATGTTGTTCCCGACCACCACCCCCACTGCCACCACCACCATTGCCTCCGATGCCCCTGCTACCCCTGCTGTTATTTTCGCTGTTAGTGATGACGATGTTGTTGATGTTGATGTTGATGATGTGTCAACCATCGTCGATTCCAGCAATGGTGAATGTGGCAGTTATCAAATTTTGGTGACAGCCAAATTACACCAACCACCGGCGCCGCCACATTCACCATCACCATCACCATCATCATCATCATCCGACTGCATTGTGGTCCACGTCGGACCAGTTTCCATAGACGACGTGGAAACTGAACCAGCCACGCAGTCATCGTCATCACCGAGGTCGTTGTCCCAGCAACAACAACAATGATGGGCAAGACGGCATTGGCTATTTACGAAGCGACGGCATTTGCAGCAGCGACAGCAAAAACAGCAACAACAACAACAACAGCAGTAACTGAAACCAACAATTGTAGCAGCCAACAACGATGTTATTGATGATGATGATGACATCGTCAATTTTTGTCGACTGCTACACGACGAGCTGTTGGTTGAAGAGGTTGATGATGATGATGATAATGCCACCGACGACAATAACAACAACAAAGACGATGACAATGCCATAAACTTGTGTACGAGTTCTTCGGGCGAGTAGGAATGGTCTTTTTTTATTTAGTGGGACTTTTTTTATTTATTTCGGACTTTTTTATTTATTTTGGACTTTTTTCCCCCATGACTCTGATGTGACTTTTTATTTTCCTCGACTTGAAAGAGACTTTTTATTTTTTACTTTTACCCAGACTTTGACACCGACTTATTATTTTACCCCCACCCCAACTTTTATTAATTTGTTTTCTTTTCAGGATTTTTTTTTAAAACGGTCCTTATAAGGACCCCCCTAATAAAGTCCCTTTGGGCACTTACTTTTTTTATCGTATTCGTGAATGATGCGTAACATCATTCACAAAAAGATAGTATGCGTCATTCACAAACATTTAGTATGCACTGCCATTCATGAATGGCGTCGCGCGTAATTTGTGAATGGCGAATGCGCGCCATTTGTGAAAGGCGCTACGCGTCATTCACTGATGTTTAATACGCGCCACCATTCACAAATGGCACTGCGTGTAATTTATGAATGACGAGTATTCACCATTCATAAAATACGTTACGCACTGCTCGCTAACGTTAAGTACGCGCCATTTGTGAACGGCGCTATGTGTAATTTGTGAATGGATACGCGCCATTCACAAATGGCGGTAGGTGCAATTCGTGAATGGTGAGTGCGTGTAATTCTTGAATGAGTACTACTCACCATTCACAAAAGATGCTACGATACAGCTTTTTTGTTTGTTTGTAAAATATTTTCCTCTCTCTCTTTCTCTCACACTCATATACAATTAATAAAAATAAAATGTGTGTTTTTTCACATTTTCCTCACGCGTATTCACTCTCACTCTCTCTCTTTCACTCACACATATAAATTTTATAAATAAAATAAAATAAACGAGTATTTTTTGTGTGGACTAACCGAATAAATTATATTAATAATAATAAAAAACAAAAAACAAAAAAACAAAAACAAAAAACAAAAAAACTTATTTACATTAATATTTACACACATAGTTACATGATTAAATTATTATTATTATAATGATCGGACATCATTACCACACCCCATCCTCCTCATCTTCCACCTTCGACAACGTGCCATATCCTTTGTCATCTTCATCAAATTTGATAAACGCGTCGTTGTCTTCATCATCATTGAAAGAGTATAAAGAATACTCTTCCTCCGTAGAGACGTCATTTAACTCGTTTATTAATGCCGATGACGATGACGATGATGGCAACCAGTGTAAGTGGTTGAGGTATGAGGGAGTGATAATGATGTCCTCTTCCACCATCGTCCCATACCCTTCATTGTCACTTGCCAAGGTGACAGTGAATATTGTGACCATCGTCATCATCGGATGAGTCTGCGTTGGACCCTTCCTCAATTGTCACATTATCCACATTCACCCTTGCCACCCCAGGTGATGACGATGGGTATCAGGGTTGACCTTGGAATAGCCACACAATTTTGTCGTTGTCACTGCTGTCTTCAATGCCACCACCACCACCACCAGACATGTGTGAAGGGTGCTAAATTTTGGTGTGCCGATGACGATAACCGCTCGAGCTGGAAGGTCTAGCGATGTTAGCTAGTGGAGACCTTCCAGCTTGTGATGACAACTGCCGTGGACATGCCCCGATGTTTTCTTTCTCTGCGTGGGAAAAAATTAAAAGAAAATTACTTTTTGCGAGTAAGTTAATGTATGAATGAATTAATGAATGAATGTGTTTTTTTTACCATCCACAGGTGCCAACTCTACGCTGAACTGCTCAGCATCGTCGTCATCGTCACAGCCATTGACGTTGTTGTTCTTGTTGTTGTTGTTGTTCTTGTTCTTGTTGGTGTTGTTGTTGTCAGCAGCTGTGGCAACCATTTCAGGTGCCTGATGGTGGTTGCGTTGCTTGTCCTCATAGGTGTGGGGGCGGCTAAATGTCAGAACTGTCGGGGAAAAAAATAATATTAATAATAGTAATAGTAGTAATAGTAGTAGTCGTAGTGATTGATTTTTTTTACCAATTAACTACAAAGTCCTAACTTCGTTGCCCTCCTCCTCCTCATCCTCCTCAACATCGCTCGCCTCCTCGTACACGATTTCGGCAACTGAAAAACTGAGGTACTCCTGGTATGCCAGGTTGGCCGCGTCCATCGGCGTGTACCCGCACTCGATGCATTGGACAGCAAAAAAAAAAAATGAAAAATAAAATACAAAATATGCGCACATTTACCACATTCCGGATGCGGATGTTGATGTTGTTGTTGTTGTTGTTGTTGCTGTTGATTTTCTTACTTTGCCGGAAAACGCGGCATTCACGATGACCCACGGCAAGGTGACATTTGCGGGAGGTGCTACATGAAAAAAAGGACCAACGTAATAATAATAATAATAATAATTTTCACTTTGTTTATCATGTGTGCGTGTTTGAGAGTGTGTGTGTGTAATTAGGCCTATTAAAAGAATGATAGAAAAAGATATAAGTTATCTTAATTTTCACCCACCACGTGTTGCACAAAAAAATGCATTCTTTAATTATTCTTATTTTTTTTAAATGACCAAATATAACTGATATTGCTACAGAAGCGGGTGTAACACGTGTAATTTAGCCGGTGACCCCCGCCAAAAAATAGGTAAAATTTATTTTCACTTTTGCTCCCGCGAAAAAAAATGACAATTACATGTGGTCCTCCATATGGCACCTGTCACAATAATTTTTTCAGCCCCCTGGTCACATTTCGCCCCTGCACACATGATGAAAAATGATAAAAAGTTTATAAAAAATTATCGGACATGCGTACATGCGTATTAGTGTCACTAAGTACTTACAATTTGCATTTGCATTTTCCAAACTGGCCTCCGCTGCCTCCGCCAATGAGTCGTCCTCACTGTCGCAATAGATGATGAAGGGCACGTTGTTAAAGGTATGCTTTGGCATTTTGGTGGTAAGGGGTAATAAAGAGACACAAAAAACACAAAAAACATGGAAAAACGGATGGAAAATACAAAAAATGGCAAAAATATACGAAAATCACAAAAAACAGATAGATTAATAGACGCAAAGACAATCAAATCACAAGTGATTTGTAATTTTTTTTAGGATAGTTGCCTTTGGTTGTTGCGTAAGTGTTGGTGCTAGTGTCATTACTAGTGATGGTATTGACGATGCTAGTGTGGTTGCATTTTGGGGTAACGTTGATGAGTCATTTGTGTAAGTGAAAAGAATATAGATGTATTGTAATGAAGAAATGTGTGCAGAGTGAGATGACGATGATTACCCGTTCATCGACGACAACCGATTAAGAGAGAGATGAAAATCTTTTATTTTGTTAATGTTTTGTTCACAAATCCTTTTTTACCTCTCACATACCTCTTAGTTTCTTACGAATTTAGGGTTTTCTGCAATTCCCGAGTATAAAAATGTCCATAAATTATTTCCTCGTTGCCGTCATTTATTGTATATGTTATCGGGTCGGTGTATCGTATTGTGACGATATAAAAAATTTCTTTGGTTCAATTTCGGTGATACTTATTGCCGAACTTTTTCTCGAATTTCGTCCTCATTCTCGGCATTTACCAACGCGGGCGTTGTACCTATTGATCGATGTATATTTTTTTCATTATATTCACGCACAATGAGCAGTAGTGCGTCTATCCAATGGAAATTTTGGGCAATTTCGAAGCAGACATTTAATTTTTCATTTAGCGTACCATTGGCACGTTTGGCAATGGCACTTTTTTCATCCTTGAACGTGTGGTACATGATGATGTTATATTTTGACAATACTTTTTTAAAATCTTTGTTCACAAACTCTTTGCCCCTGTCCACGTGTAACTTGGAGGGGCATCATTTATGTCTTTTAATAACACCAGCGAATGCATTTGCAACCTCTTTGCCACTTTCTGTTTTCAACGCTACCGAAAACATGTATTTGCTGAATGTGTCGATAATGTTGAAAATATACTTGTAGCCACCATTTTGTCTACCATATTGCGTTATTAGTAAATCAGCAGCCCATATGTCATCCATACTTTTCGTTATTATTCTGCGTTTTTAAAATTTTTTAATCACTCTACTATGCAGTTCTTTTGCTTCTTGCTCGTGCATATCATAGTGTAGTGGGGGATGATGGAGATGTTGAAAAGTCCTACAAACGGTCATTATTAATACATTTATCACTCAAACAACAACACCACCACCACCACCACCACCCACCATTGTTTTTGACATTGCAATCACCACCACCACCACTGCCACCATCATCATCATCATCATCATCATCATCATCATCATCATCATCATCATCATCATCATCGTTGCAATTATCATTTGCAAAACCAACAAACCAACAGGGTAGCAAGGAAAATAAATAACATATTTTTCCTCCCTTGCATTCGCACATGCAGCAAACTTTACATTTTATTTTGTTTTTTGTTGTTGTTGTTGTTGTTTTTTCTTTGGGTGAGCCATTCTATACATAAATGTCTGCATATAATTTGATCAACTTTTTGTACTTGGCTACCGTTGTAATATACTTTTACACATTTACCCCAATATTTTAACAATTCGGTGTACCGTGGCCGCGTTAACTATCCAGATTAACAACGCCGCATTCGTTTTTATGCACTTTTTTCGGCAATAAGTCATGCATAAAGACACCTCTAAATTGCGGAATATTTATACATTTCACTATTGTCTCGATATCGATGTTGGTTAGAGGAGCTTTTTTTTTTCAACAGCAGCTCTTTGTACAACCCGTTACCCATGACAGATGCTGCGGCAGCCTTGGTGGTGGTGGTTGGGGTTGATTTTTTCTTCTTTTTGCCGATGCAAACGCCTTTACCATTAGCCTCTATGGCTTTGTTGTGACGGATACGTTCTTCTACCAACTTGTCGTTAGCTTTTTTGTTGTTCTAAGCGTTGACACCACTGCTAACGACCGATGCAATGGCCGGAGCCTTTGCTAAAAGAGCTGCTACTGCTGCCAGCAAGAATCCACCTTCCTTATCCTCTGTTATATGTTTTAACTGTGGGGGTGACAAACAAACCACTGCATCTTTGTCTTTCGCATGACAACAGACAGCTTGCGCCTGTCACGATGTCAACGGTATCTTCAAATCACTGGCGATGGATTCTTTCGTCCGTGATATGCGAAACTTTACAACAAATACCTTTCCCGTTAGGGTTTTGCAAAAAATTCACAAGTCGCTCGGTATTGTCGTGGTCCAAATTCACCAGGTATTCCGTGTATTTTGGCTTGTTTTTCACACCAACACCGGCACCAATAGCACGTTTTGCACATATCGCTGTTGTTACCAACCAAGCGTTGGCTTTTTCACCAACACTCCAGTCGTCTGCCTTAAATCAGTTCCATGCTTCTTCCTGCAGTACATTGTCGGCCACATGACGATCGTTCAACGTGACACATAGCAGCCTCATCCAACTTATTCGTCGGTTTTACACTTTTTTCCAGTTAAAGATCGAGTGGAGTGCCGGGTTCAGCGTAATTGTAGCCAGGTAAATGTAAAGGTACGGGTAAATGATCTATTAGATCATTCAACACACCTTTCCCCCTCCATGCGGTGGTGGTGGTGGCCGTGGTGCGGTTGTTTGATGTTGCTGCTGCTGCTACTGCTGCTGCTGCAGTTTCCACTATAGGCTGTAGAAGAAAATCTCTTAATATTTTCCTGCAGTGTTTCTCACCATAACCCTCGGGATAATTAGTCATCATCATCGTTGTTGTTGTCATATTTCTTTGAATTCTTGTATAATGTTTGTAATCTCGTTACGTATGGTAGGGTTAGTATTTCCAGCTTTTATTTCACCATATAAAATGTACAATCTTTCTAATAATTCGTCAATATTATTCCAATATACGTATTCGACACTGTTGTTGTTGTTGTTGCTTGGCACAATTACTTTAGGTAATAAACCTTCACCGATTATGTCTTCATCAGCCTCTTGTTTGGCACCTCTTAGATTATGTTTATAGACTATGGGTCTGATTATTTCGGTGTATTTGGTATTTTTTCTAATTTTTAACTTTCTACTGAACGGATCATTTTTATGTTTATAGAGGAAAGTATCCTTTACTATTTGGACATATTTTTCAAAATCTTTGACAGTGTAGTTGGTAGGATGTGTATTTGTTAATAACTCCCACAAACCAGGTGTACCGATGTAAGTTTTACCACCACCAATACTTTCAAACACTAAATCAAGCATTACCGATGTAGAAACCATATTTTTCCACACATATGCCGTAAACAGTGTCTATGTGTTGTCATCCTTGTTGTCCGCCAAGAATTATGTCTAACTTGCGTTTGTTAGCAACTAAATCATCAGGGTCGACAACAGAACTAGAAGCAGCAGCAGCAAGTTGTGATGTTGATTTGTTGGTGTTGTTGTTGTTGTTTTTAATTTTGGCATTAATCTCACAGATTGGGTTCAGAATTGGTGCTAAACCTTCATTCACCCGTGTGTCGAGCACATAATGCCCATACTTTAACTCTTCAAATTTTCTTTTCAGTTCTCTCTCTGCTTTGAGATACTGATTGACACTGTTGTTGTTGTTGTTGTTGTTGTTGTTCATGTTAGGGGTTTGAATTCTAAAACAATATTAATTCTTTCATCGCGGAAATCGATCATACGGTTTATCTTGGTTGACTATTTTCAACTGTAAATTGTGTAATGTGTCGGTATTCACATGGTAAAAAGCGAATGTATTAGGTCTTTCGATAATTTTTTCACCTGTTTCAACGTTCAAAGGAAATTCGTAGATAGTGTCGCTGTTGAGACGCGCATCTTCGACGTTACTTTTTACTAAATTGCACCTTATACGTATCAAAATTATAGAAAATATGTCAGGCGGGTGCGGGGAACTGTGGTGACCACCTTTCTTGTACAAACGCCATTCACATCATAAAGTCAGACCTATGGACGCCAAGGGAGTGAAATCAATGTGAACAGTGCCACCCATTTAAACTTTTCTCGTATTCTTATTCATGTACATCCAGAATTTTTTGGTAGCTGGTACGTTTGCACCCAAGTACGTTGCTATATCGTCGACCGTGTAAATACCCGGCGGTATCTCAACAACAATCCTGATCACATTCCGTCTGTCATCGTCAACTATGACATTTTCTCTCTCATCAGCCAAAATATCCAACCAAACATTGTTGACATTTTTCTTGCCCCGTTTCAATGATGCTGGTGGTGGTGGTGCACTTCTTAAAACAACATCGTACTCGTACATTTTTTTCAAAGATGATGACACTATTTCTTTAGCACCATCCTTGGCGACACCGACACCGACTGTAGGTGTTTTAATTTTTTCATGATGCATGAATGTCAACTTGTTATTACATTCGGTAATGTTAAAAATGTTGTTATGCGTATCAAAACTGGACAAACCTACCTGGTACACTTTAACAAAGCGTATGCCATCGTGATACTCTCGCCATATTACAGACTGCACATCGTTAACTGAAATATGAAATTTGAAATTATCCTTAATATAGTTTTTATGCCATCGGGAGGGGTTAGTCTTGAAAAAGACTGTTTTCAGCAGTATCGGCAGCAGCAACATCATCAACCCCAATAATTGTAGTCACTGGCACCCACTTTGTAGTAATAATTTTCCCTAAGATAATCCTGATACCTGATAGCCTGGTCCAAAGCACATTTCATTTTGTTGTGACGCGGATGGCCGTATTCGCAGCAGAAGAACGATGTCTTCTGTGATGTCTTACTAATGCCTGGAAATTCGTCGAGATCTACTATTTTCTTGGTAGCACACCCAGACAAGTCTAAAAGAAAGTTTTCCCAGTCCAACCCTTTGATGTAGACGAGTGTGACGTTGTTGATCGCCTTGCACAGGGCAGACTAAACATCAGGCAGCAGGAAGTAACCACTTGATCACTGAATGCCGTGAACAAATCAAAAAGTGTACTCGATGGTACAGCGTGCACTCAACAAATACGTGTTGAGAGGAGCGGGTGGTGAAGCCAGAAAATGTTGTTCGAGGTTTGACGTAATGTCGACGATTGCCACTTCTTTCACAATGCCTGGCAACAATGCCTGATAATCGATCACCAAAATAGCCATAATACGAGAGCAATATAGTAACAACAGCAACAACAATGAATACTGTCCTGTCGTTTCGTCCCTGCCCTTCTTATATATATACTTTTTTCTCACCGGTGAGTGTGAAGCACAACCGTCGGTGGTCCGCCTAACAGTGGAAAATGTTATTTGTCAGCGGACTGTAGATGGCTTTGTCGTTGGCAATGGTGACACAGTGGATGATGGTGTTAGCGGGTAATGGCCGTCGCCACACGAAAAATATTTTCAAATTGATCAAAGATACTTTCAGGATGTTGGGTTGGTGAGAACAATCGATGGTGATTATCGGGTTTTGGGTAATGAAATCCTCGTAGCTGAGTAAGGGCAGCGTGCGATTGTTGTCACGGCTGTAGTACGACGCTTTGAAGCATTTGTACATGAAATACAGTGTGCCGCACTTGTACTTGGTGATGTTCAGATTCAAACGTTTGTGGGGATAGTAGAGATTATTGTTGAGCAGAACCTGACAATTTTCCAAATTGCAAAAATCAAATACGGACGAGTTGGCGGTGATATTGTTTGATCGGGCAGTCTGGAAGGCGATCAAAAGATACTTTGTCTTCGAATAACATACCGGGATGTCCCAAGTGAAATTGGTGCTGGAAGAGGATGAAATACTGGTGTAAAACCACCGTCGGTACTTCAGTTTGTACTTGCAATTTTTAGTGATTTCATTGCGTATTTTGGTGGCGTGTTCCAGAGTGAATTTAACATGCGGCATTTTGAAGACAACGTCGCGAAGATCCACCTTAACAGTGTGCTTGTTGTAATCACCTAGCGTTCGGAATATGTTGCTTACACCATTGGCCAACTTGTACAACACCAGTTTTTGGCTCATATTGTAGATGAAACTGTGATGGTCTTTGAAAAATCACATCACAATATACATTGAAATCATAATGTGGAAATGGCCGACTCTGTTGAGAGTATTACGTTCGTCGATACCGACGTCGTAGTCCCAACCCGCATTGCAAAATTGTTTATCCGTTTCGAAGGAGACCAACCCTTTCATCAACCCCACAATTCTGGGTGTGCGCACAGTGTCAATTTTGTTGTCACCCACGTTAAAGTCAATCCGTTTGAACATGTTCAGCCAACCACCACCGCTGCAGAAAAACAATTTTTCTAAATCTATGTTAGCCAACAACGTGCCATCTTCTTTTGTAACAGTTACCTTGCTGCGCAACTCCAGCAGACTCTTGTTGGGGTGGGTAATCATATCTTTGTTGTGCACCATGATGGAGAAATCACCGTTGTCGTCGTTCAAATTAGCCAAATTCGGTGCTTGGTAATCAAAGTACTCGAAACTTTCGATAATGTTAGCCATTGTAAAAACAAAAAAGTGTTGAATTTTGTCCTATAATACTTTTATTTATAGATATGCGTACGCAATGCTGCCATCACTACCACCCAACCATCCATCCAACCATCAATCCAACCATCCATCCAACCATCCAACCATCCAACCAACCAACCAACCAACTGTCTATGGAACGTAACCATATGGCACCGTATCGTAGTTATCGGCAATCAAACGTTTATCAAAGCCAAATGAAAACATTTTAGTCAGATTTTTATTGGTGAGTTATTTGGTTATCGATTCACGGGTAATTTGGCAATCAGTGACGGTAATATTTGGGATAGCCCCTTCTATCAGACTCTGCATGGACTCCCGTTGATACAGAGGGCGTTCTTATGGTGGAGGGTGAAACCTTTAACTTTTGTTGTCACTTTGCCCAAATCAGTTTTGTAATAATACGATTTTGGCCCAGTGGCTAGCCATTTTTTGATGTACCCGCCTCCCAACTTGTTGGTCCACTGAGCCAACATGTTGCCGTATTTGATATAACTGACACCGTCATCCAGGTAAACTATGCTGTCCGTATCGCAGCACAGCACATTTTTGTTGATAATAGACAACTTCTCGTATAGCCGAAGTTGAGCGTTGGCAATTGTGTAGATGGCAACAAAAATTTTGGTGCTGTAGTTATTTTTCACGTATGTCTCCTTGTACTTGTAGTTGACCTGGACCATTTCATCGGTGATGTAGATGAAGGAGATGTCTTGCAACAGATCATCGAGTAAAATCTTGTAGAAACAGAACCCATTGGTGACAAACTCGGCGGTAGACATGTTTTGCCGTTGACCAAACTTACCCCACAGCAAATTCAAGCATAATTTCGAAACTGCACGTTTACCCGGATTCTCTTCAATTTTGTCCAAGTCCAAAACAATACCCATTTTCTCCTTAATATCCTGGGTGTATGCTTTGTTGCAGGGATAGGTGTGTGGGCTGGTTTCCAATTTAATTTTAGAAAAATCACTGATGTACCCCTTCCACAATTTATTACTTTTCTCAAAATCCCACATTTTGTAAATTTCAATGATTTTGTATCCCCGGGCTATGGCTTCATTCACCTCAATCGTACTCCATGTGCCGATAAACTGCCTTTGGAGCTGGCGTGATCGCAAACACTTTGCTGTTTTTTGGCACACTTCAGACAGAGGGGAAATAATAGCTTATCTGCCTTGGCCATTTTCACTTTGACAGGCAGCAGGGGGATGTAGAGATTGCAAGGTGCTTCGACTTTGCACTTGATCAGCCCGTACCAGGTGGGGTCATGTTTGGATGGTCTGAACATTTTGAAAGGGTGGTCTACCCGGTAATTATCGTAGAACATAACGCTAGGGTACAGGCTGACAACATCGGCGTACTTGATTTTTGCACTATCCTTGGCCTCGACTTCTTTTTTCAACTTGAACACTTCCACCTGGCCACCAAAAAGAGTGTCACAAGGATTTAACAGTTCAACAATCTCCCCCTCCTTGACAAACTTCCTATACTCCTTGGTCTTAACCCACTGACATTCCCACTTTTCAACCACCATATACCCATCCCACTCCAACTGACTTGTCCGGTCGACCATCTTTTGCAGCAAATCTTCTATAATTTCTTTTTTCATATTATTGATAAAATAGGGGCGAAAGCAATGAGAGCATCCGTGCCAGAAGCAACCGTGATACTGGTACATGGTTTTTGTACTCTCGTCGTAGCCATCCATCCGAGCACCGCAAATTTCTACTTCCCCACCGTTAAAAGCATGTCGAATGAGGGGATTTTGGAAGGAACGCAACCACGAAATAGATTGTTTCAAATAGCAGAACTCACACCTTTCCTCTACAACTCCTATGGTGGGTGCCTGCAGGTACTTCGATCTGTAGATAGCCATACAGACGCTGACGATGGTGACATACTGGAAAGGGTCGATGTTTCCAATCTCTAGAAACTGCTCGCGCAAATTGAGGCATTCAGAATATAATTTTGAAATTTCGGTATGTACCACTGATTGATTTCCCAAATATTGATAAATTTTAACTGGGGACGTTTACACGGTGAAACGATAACATCCCCATGAAATGGGAAAACATTACCCACATTCCCTCCATCAACACTGTCACAGGAAAATATTTCATCGCCAAAAGGAAACATTTCACCGAATCCCACCACCCCACTACCGCTAGCACCACTACCGCCACTACCACCACCACCACCACCCCCGAAGTAAACCTTTCTCAACCCACTTTGCTTATCCAAAGAGTCAGGGGGGTCAAGAGGTAATTTTGGCCAGGACACACAATCCAACAACTGCTTCAACTCGTACAACGCGCACCTCAGATCACGATCATTGTACAGAGTTAACTGGGTGAAGAATGATTTTTTAAACGGGAAAATAGCCGCCAATTTAGGTAAGAAGTCGGGTGTCTTCACTTTACACACTCAGGGTGTGGCAAGACATCGTGGAAAAAATCATACTTGAAGGGGAAAATATCACACAACTTGGTTTCCTTCACAACAACAGCAGCATTCATTTTTCTTGATTTTTTAGGGAGTTCGCTCATTTTAATATTTTTCTTGGCATACGGCCAGTCAGGGATGGTAACAACAACAACACTCTTGGCTGCACTCTCAACGCTAACACCCACAACAACACTCTCAACTGCACTCTCAACGTCAACAGCCGCAACAACAACACTTTTGGCCACACTCTCAACAACAGCAACCTCAGGGAAAATATTTCTCACAACAGCCTTCACACGTTTATTGGGGGTTGACACAGGCATTTGGGAAGGTGGATCAACGGGAATGTTCATATTTACAGGACTTAGACTAGGCATGCATCTAAAATTAAATAGAGGGGACGTAGCCTCTGCACAGAATACACTTAAAGCTAAATTTTTTTGGTCCTTAATATTACCGTTAAAACTAGGTGAAAGTCCATCTACGCTTTCATCGGAACTGTCATCAGACAGCTCCATTTCAGCCAACAGTTCCTTTACTAAATTATTATTATTATTATTATTATTATTATTATTAAAAATAGGTAAAGGTCTATCAACGCATTCAATGGAATGGTCCGAAGACAACTCCGTTTCAGCTGGCAGTTCCTTCGTCTTAATATTATGCGAAAGTCCGTTTACGCTTTCATCGGAGCTATCGTCATCATCATCAGACAGCTCCAATTCCGCCAACAGTTCCTTCACTAAGTCCTCCTCAAGTCATAAGGCAATCGGAATAAGAGGTACATCGCTGAATTCTAAACCATCCCAAGATAGTTCCAATTCACCGAGTAACTCGTTCATCTGAACGCCAGTAAGAACAGGGAGAGGTTAGCCCTGAGAAGGGCCATTTTCAAATGATGGTGATAATGATGGTGATGATGTTGAATCAATTGAAATATCGGCTAGCACTTGTGACAAGATGGATGGTCGGTGTGGTGAAGGTGGGGAGATGTGGGAGGGTTCGGTGACGTCAATTTTTTCTTAAGCGGCCAAAAGATTACTTTTCGCATTTTCCAAATTGCTAGCGCTGAAATCTTGGTTAGCAATGTATTTGAAAAGATCGATTTCGGGTTCAGGTTTGGGTTTGGGTTTGGGTTCTGGTTTAGGTTCGGGTTTAAGTTTGGAAATTTTTGTACGTCAAGCATCCAAATGAGCAGGTCGAGTTTAACGCAAACCCATAAACTCTACTTGGATGTCAGCAAGCAGCGCAGTCTTAACTTTTTTCTTTTTCTTTTCTTCCAGGTTAGGCATGAGGTGAGGGGTAACCAATTTAATTTTCAGTTCGGGTGGGAAAGCTTGTTTGACTAACACATCAATCGCCGTAATCACCTTTCGCCTTTTGACATTATCGTCAGGGACTACGGGATAGAGTGCAAGTAGAACAGTTTCGAGGTGGTTTTGGAATTCGGTGCTATTTTTAAAAGCCATTATTATTTTTTTTAAATTTGTTTAAACAAGAGAGAGAGAAAAAATTGCATCCGTACAGTATGACAGTCAGATCGCAACTGAGGTCAAAATCAAACTACACAAGTATATATACTACGGTAGAATGGTGAAAATATTTTGCGGGGGAAAAAATTGTGTTTAAACAGTAAGACAGTTGGATCACAACTGAGGTACTGTCCCACCATACCTATATATATATACTATTTTGGTCAACGGAAATTCGGAAAAAATTAAAAAAGTTTTTTTAAAAATTATTACAAGTCCGAAATATCCAAATGACGTAACAGATGACCTTTTCACTGCCAAGAAAAATTAGGAAAAATATGAAAGTATCGGCAAAAAATTTGGAAAAGTTTTGCGTATTTTTTGTAAGTCCGCAAAGGTGAAAATACGCACGTTGGCAAAGGTTCAAGAGCGATGAATTAGCGGAGAATGAAGGGATGAAAGAGCGCAAATATATTTGTTAAATCGTGTTGAGTGAGATCGGGGTGTGGTATTTTTCAATAGTCAACCGACAAGAGCTTCACCTTCTGACAAAATAACACTGAATGGAAAAGGGATGGGTTGTAATATTTGTAGTAAAATGATCAATCATTAAGGAACCAATCACAATAGACAATACCGATACACGCACCTGATTGGTTGGTTATTGTATTTCACCCTGAGTATAAATATTTGACTTAGCCGTTTTTTCACTCATTCATTCAAATCATTCGAAGATGGCGGTTGTCATTACACACGCACACTTAGATTTTTTATTCATACACCCGCACCCACACTTGTAATTCAGGTAGTCGATCGGCACACGTATTTTTATTTTATTTTATTTACTTTTTGCGATCGCATTAAAGGTCGTCAACTTCGTCTTTGTCATTGTCCTCAACCCACTCACTCTCGAATTATTATTATTTTCACACACGCACACGCACACCCACACACACACACACTCACACGACAGGTAGTCGTTGGTGTGAATTGGCACTCGGATTTTTATTTTATTTTATTTTAGAAGGTGATCGTCATTACACACGCACACTTAGATTTTTATTTGCACACACTCACACAACAGTTAGTCGTTGTAGTCGATTGGCACTCGGTTTTTTTATTTTATTTATTTTTTGCAATCGGATTAAAGGTCGTCGTCATCGTCTTTGTCATCGTCCTCAACCCACTCACTCTCAAATTATTATTTTCACACATGTATACACACACACACATGCACGCACACACTCAAATCGCAGGTAGTCGTTGTCATCGTCATTCGGCAATCAGATTTTTATTTTTTCACTCATACGCATACACGCACACTTTGATTTTTTATTTGCACAGCTGCACTTTGATTTTTTTTCACTGATGCACAAGACTGATGATCGACGACGATTAGCACGCACACTTTAATTTTAATTTTATTTTTTCACACACATTCACCCACACACTCTCATGACAGGTAGTCTTCAGCGTTGTCTTTGTCTTTGTCGTCCGTTGTGCAACAGCTGCTACTGCTGCTGCAGATACCAAACTACCGTTTTTAAATCTTTTATTTTGCGGGTTTCTAAAAACGTATTAAGCGGGATTTTTCAAATGTAGGAACAAATGGCAGTTTTGGGTGCCATAGGCCGTACATTTGACACACAGTGGGTGGTGGTATGAAGGTATTTTATTTTATCCATATTTTCACTCTCTCGCAAATTCGAGATCGACGACACCATTAGGACGTACACCAATAACGTACAATCCTTTGGCGGCGTCAATAAAATGCGCTAAGGATAGTGGGTTATTTTTGAAAATTTTACTAAGGCGATTTGGGAGGAATGTTCTGAACTCTGCATTTTCACAAGGTAAAATTAAATTCGCTATTAGGGATCGATTATTGTAGCCTGTATCGACGGGGGAGATTTTAATAATTTTATAATACGTTCCAATATTTAAATCTTTTATTTTGCGGGTTTCTAAAAACGTATTAAGCTGGATTTTTCGAATGTAGGAACAACAATGGCAGTAACAGGTGCCATAGGCCTTACATTTGACACACACCATTCCATTGACTTGTTTGGAGGGGATGAAAAAACAATGTTTGGTGCAACACCAATTCCGATCCAACAACTTTTTGGGTGGTTGCTTGTTCAAAAAATCAAAGTCAATGGTATGGTACACGTTGCCGGCAACATTTGATACACAAACACATGTTACCCCTGTAGCGAATGAATCAACGGCCACATTGTTGGGCAACATTTTTGATAAACGGGGCGGGAAAAATGTATTGAATTCGCCGTTACCGTCATCATCGTTACATTTTAATGTTGCTAGCAGGGATTGGCCGTAAGGGGTGTCAATAGCACGAATTTTTCTAACTTCATATCACCGATTTATTTTCAAATCGCAGAATTTTCACAGCTCCAACAATATGGGCTCGGTTATGGCGTTGAAATTTCGCACATAATTTTTATCCCCTGTTGTCCCGACTAATAAATTCCAAATTAATAAAACCTGCAGCAGCAGCCGACGACGACGATGATGCCGTTGATGGTAATGGTGATGATTTTGGACCACGCACATAAACGCCGCCAACCTCAGGGTTGAAAACACTAATGGACTCGTCATCCGGTAATTGGTCGACTATATGGCACAGCAGGAAAATAGAAAATCTGCAACTGTCGCCATCAACATCATCGCCACCGTACAAATGCGCAACCATTGATCGACCAAAACAGGTATCGAGAGCACGCACATTCGAAAGTTTATACAGGTAGTTCAGTTTAAAGTCGGTCAACTTCCTGCATGCGTCGTATCCACTGCCACCGCTGACACCACCAACCAAATGGTTGACAGAATTCAAAAATTTCAAATCCATTTTTTCTCGATCACAACAAAATTACAGTAAATCGTAATAATCAACAATTAAATAGCAATACGTTTCTTCCAATTAATAACGGTCGGAGCGTTACAACTCAGAGGTGTTTACAAGTGCATGCCTAAGTCGCCACTGACAATCCGGAGCAAGTGCACCTATATATATACTATTTTACTCACTACCAAAAATTAACAACACATCAAAAAAATTAAAATAACTTTTATCAACTTTTTTTCACAAAAAATTTTCTAAGTCCAAAAAATATTTTTTCACTCCAGAAAAAAATTTTTTCTCGCTCACTACAAACGTGTATCACAAAAATATTTTCACGCCCGAAAAAAAATTTTTCCCAAAAAAAAAAAATTTCTCCCCTGAAAAAAATTTGACCAACTAACGCCCGATGACGAGAAAATTCTCCCATGATCAGGGGGAAAATTTATCGCCACTACAGCCTTTCGTGTCAATGGTAAAAGGATAACATTTCTTCGGACTAACACACTTGCAGAGGGGGGAAAATGGATGGACTTTTACCGTTGACAGGTGGCTCCAGTCAACGGTAAAAAAATTGTCCTCAAGGTTCCCACTTACTACTTGTATACATCTAAATAACCAGTTTTTATCTACTCCTCTTCAATTTGTAGTACTTTTGCATCGTATTTTTACACTAAGATTTCTCTTATATGCAGTTCTTTCCGCATAATTTGTTTTGTGTCATCCATTGAATAACATGTTTTATAATTATGTTTAAACAGATGTGTATTTTTCAATATTAAACATGACTGCATGTATTATCATGTGTTTAGTTTTCTTCCTTGGGCAATGGGTTAAAGTAAGTGGTGTTTCTTGTGTTTTCAACTAAAAATGTTTAATAAAGTAAGTTAATTCCATGGAAATCAAAAAACCTGTGGTTTATGGACATAAAAAACTTTGTCCAGGCATGGTATTAATTCAAGTCCAAGGATACCTGGTAGATTATCCAGTTGGGCAGTGGTAATTCTGTGGCCACTGTCCTTTGTGAGTGGATTCTCCAAAGTCCATGTTTTGTTTAAGAATTCGGTTCAAAGAATATTGTAGGGACTGTAGGGAGATCGCCAAAATAGCTCCCCTTGGCATACCACAGTAACTTCTAATCAATTTATGTCAACAAAATTATTTTCTTTAAAATGAAGGCACGGATATAGTAAGTAGTCTTAAGTGAAGTAGAATATGAGGTTGAATTTAAGAATTGGTAAGTTGAATATGAAACTCATTCTTCTTTCTAGAAAGTGATATTTTATTTTTTCTCATTTGGTATAACTCTATAGGTATATGATTATAATTTTTTATGTATCATAATGTCAGTTTATTGTTGTATAATAAATTAAACTTTCGATGTTATGAATTTATATGGAGCTACAAAATACCATTCAATGTTGAGATGTTACCAATCTAAGAACACTATACTTTCTACGACAGATATTCTAATTTCGACTAAGATACTAATGTTTGTAAAAGAAAAAATGTGACAAAATGAGCATACGACTATATTATACAGCTGGTTCGGAGTGTCAGTTTACACAACAACTTCAACGGCGTTCGGCATTCAACAAAATTAATTAATAGAATTTTCATAAGTTATATCAGTCAAAACAGTTGGCGATGGCCAAAATTTGTACAAATAATATTAAGACAATTTATGAAATAAAGTCCTCCATCAAGAAATAATAAAAAAGTCTTACTTCACTTCATCATGTTGAACAAGAAAAATATCTGATAAGAAGGTTCCTTCAATATCCTCTTGAGCAGAAACTTTCTCAGTTCCAGTGAAAAATGACAGAAAAACTAAGCAAATGAAAATCATCTTTTAGTCGTTCTTGATGGTGATTTTAAATTTTCCTTCCGATGAATGAATGGAAACTATGATCGAAAAACATATTATGTAGGTATATATATTTTATAAGGTACGTTTAGTGGCAAAAAATTAAATCGAATTCTCACACCTGAGGAAATATTATTCGTAATGATTTACGAATATTACCACATCTGTCACTAAGTCGTTGAAAATTCACATTACACTACGACTCTTAAAATTAATAATTTTTAACTTGGTTTTAAGAAACTGGTGAACGTATGCATGATATTACATCACTATGATATCAGATGAGGCTGCCATATCAAAAAACATTTTTTCTATTAATTAGTACAGAAGGAAATGATTGCTTCCGTGTCTTTCCCATTCGCAGTAATGTATTGGAAGAATGTTTTTGGGGGGTTGTACCAAGCAAAAATCCCAACTGCTGGGTCACATATCCAGAGAGATAGCCAATTTTTACCCAGTTTGATTGCAAACGGGAATTAAAATTAACCTTACAAAAAGGTTAGGGGTGGAAATGATGAAAGCATCGGTTTCATGAGAAAATAAAACGATTGGTATCTATCATTTTTCATTTTGACCTTTTTTTTATGTATATATATATACTATATAATACATATTATAGTCTATTATTGCCCAAAATTTTGTGTTCACGATTTTGGAAAAACTACCGGATAGAAAGGGCTGAAATTTTTACGAGAGATAGTTCTCATATTGGAGCAAATCTGAAAAAAGTTTGGTGCTCATCAGTTTAAAATTTCTCGAGAAAACTGGAAACAACCAATTTCTGAAAAAGCAGTTTATAGCATCTATAGATTATTATTTTTGTTAAATGTAAATAACTTTTGATAGTTTTCTATAATTTCTTAACCTGCAACTAGTATAGAGGTTGTGAATCAAGGAAGAAGAATTTTTATAACGTGAAATAAAGAATTAACCGAAGTAACGTCTCAGAAGCGTGTGTATTTAACATCAATCATATGATATGATGAGATTGAGTACAGTTTGTGTGAGATTAACGATGATGTATGGAGATGGACGAGTGAGTGGCGGAGATGTGTTACAGGTAAAAGTGGGTTCTGAATGTAGTCGAGTGTTTGTAGGATGAGAGGGCAGAAGGATTGGAGATCCCAAAAACTAGTAATTAAATATCGATACAATTGTAAGTATCCCTATAAATATTGAATTATATCGATATATATACATAACAATCGATATAAATATGGATTATTATCGATATCATTTTGCAATTTTTTCAAGTAAACTATTTGTTTCTCTCTCCATCTCCATCTGCAAACTGGATTTTCTGGTGAAGCATTGCTGCACTAGTTTTTTTATCTTACCATAATGTTGAAAATGGTGGGTTCAGGGTATCTATACTGAATTACAGGATCTGCGCAAAGTGTGACAACCTTCCCATAGTGCAAGTTATGAAAATACCAATAACAGTCTCTTGGTCTGGCTGTCTGTTCCCATCACTGCTTCTCTCTTTGTTTGTTTTTGGGGCTGGTTTATTGTGTTCAGTATTTGGTATTAGTGATAACATATTTTCATTTTGGTTGTGTGTTGGGAATTTGTTTGATAGTTCTGGCTACTTTTAAGCAGGTTTTTAATTTATCATTTTATTTTATCGGTAGTTTTCAGTGGTGTCTTTTTCTTCCCAAACTCAGGCATTGGTGTTGTGTTGCATAGTTCTTCTCACGTATTTGATGATATTGGGTTGTATGTGTATATGTGTGTGTTAGCTGGTGGTTCAGGTGACATATATTATTCCAGGTATCCTAGCAGTGATTGATGGCTAATTTTGTCTCTGTTTCTGCGTCTCTTAATTGCCACCTTCATCATATTCACCACAATGTAAAAAATAAATTTGAAATAAATCTTTCTACAGGCAATGCGTCAGAGACAGCAGAAATAGATAAAAGATTAGGCATCAGTCAGACAATCACCACCATACATGATTACTGGGAATAATAGGCCACCAGAACCACCAGCAACTGTACATAGAATGAACATGAGAAATTAGATGATACTACTGTTTCACTAAAAAAAAAAAACTGAAAAATACACTAAGAACAATGGCAATAACAAATTCGATGAATTTTAGCAACTCATGTCCTAGTTTGCCGATTTTGAAAATATTTAAAGGGTGTCACACACCCAAAAATTCCCCGTTGGTACATCCCTACCTAATCCTTACATTGTTTAGTTTGTTAGCATCAGTGTAATTAGCTGTTGATAGGTTCAGTAAAATTCATTGTTTTAAATCAAGGAAACTGAGTTTTTACTATAAAATGTAATCATTAAATAAGAATTTTGTCTTAAGTTATTATAGTCCATATAAAAGAGGCGCGACAAACTTGCTTACCACATTAATTTTCAACCATACCTACTATCATATTCCATCAATTAATATTCCTTCCTCCTTTCACACTTTAAGGTTTAATTTTATTAAGCTATTTTTGAACAAACTGAATAAATAATTCTGTGGAAATTAAATTTGGAAAACTATTTAGACAGATTAATTACCTATCTTCAAATGAACCAGATAATAATACTAGGTAATTGATTAATGAGGTGAATAATATGAAGAGTTTATTTCTTATCTGAAATAATAGAGGAGATTGAATGATTGTACCTTGAAGGACAAGGACACTTCATATTAGCAGATTTATTCTCTTTCATATTGGTAAATAGGTACCTACCTGGAGAAAAATTTGACTGAATGGAAATGCTGTGTTTTGGTTTATACTTTTGCTCTGATTTATTCTTTGAAGTTAATATTTCTACATGTAGTTTATAGAAAACAATTTAGGGGATAAGATAATAGAGAGAGTAAGTTTGAACCTAGCTTCAGGCTCTCCTTACACTAATAAATATTGAAAATATAATCCATGTGTGCATTTTCATCTGCCTAAAATTTAAACTGAAAATAACATGATTACTCGTTCCTCAATTGAATCTTTTTCTTAAACTTATTTTTCATTCTTCACACTTTAAAAACACCATTTTGCTGCACTGATTTCTGGAGAGAAAATTGTAATTTGTGAAACTGTATTTGTAAACACTGAACAAACTTTGCTTTGAAGGCCGCTAGTTTAATTTTCAGGTCACTCAATTCACTTTGTAGGCCGCTCAGACTGATAACATTGTATTTCAATACACACGTGTTGATTTATTTGAAAAAAGTAATTTACTTTACATGAACTGAAAGTGAGATTGCAAGACTCATGCATCTGCTTAGCTTGCCTCTCAAATTTTTAATAGTCGTACAATAACTCACTTTCAGGTCTTAGAAGGTAATATACTATTGCAGGTCCATAGAAAAGTAATCTTCCTTACTCACCTTAGCCTTTATTACCAGTAAGCTCACTGATTTCTTTCGAATAATCTTTATCCTATATTTTTCATCACCCAAATTGTTACACTTTCATTCTATAGTTACCTTACTTAACTCGCATATTACTATTTTGGTAGGCTAGATGACAAGTAAATTGTTTTAATATGATTTTGACGCATATGGCTAGGCCTCAATAATAATAAAACTAGTGGTCAGTATCAGTGGCTGAAGCTGATTACAATTAATGTGATAACATTTTCATATTATTTGACTTTAATCCATTGATGGATTCTACTCAATTCACCAACCAATTTTCTTCCAGTAAATATTTTAGCTACTTAATATATTGATAAAAATTCAATTTCGATGTTAAATGGGAAATACATGTAAATAAATATCGATCTGGTTTATAAAAATTCGATATATAAAAAAATCTATATTTTTCGATGTTAAATGGAAAATGCATGTAAACCAATATCGATATTTTATCGATGTGTGAGAAAAAATATGAAAGTAAAGAAACATCGAAACCGAAAACAGATCCCATATAGAAAAAAAAATGTTATCACATTAAAAAAAATATTATAATAATATACAATTTCATAATTACATATATAAATATACACCCTCTAATAATATTCAGCAGCACTTAAAATTAATAATAATAAAACTCCACAGCAATAAATTTAATTCTTCAGCTTAATATTTTTTTCCAGAACATAATAAATTTTTTCACATCTAAAATTTCTCCACATCACAAATAATAATATATTCAATATACTCACCTTTTTTCTGCTCCACCTGCCTAGCTGTTTGTTTCTGTCTTCTTACACTTCACTCTTCATTTTTCCATTTACTTTCTGATTTACATCATCAGTACTGGTTTTCTTCTGTCTTTTTTCCTTTCTCCTCACTATCTTCATACTCTTTAATGTATCTTCTACTTTCTCCTTTCCTCTCTAAAACAGGTAGCCATAGTATTACAGTATTTCTTTTATTTCTTTTTCACTTGTTTTTCCCACTATACATCTTTTCAAACTCCTACTCTGTTTTATCTCTTACTTTCAAACTTATTTTTCTAATACAAACAATTACTTTAAACCTTTACATTCAGTTCTTCACTTGTTATGCCACATGACACAATGTTCTTTCATGATCAAGCAAATATAGTGTCTAAAACATTTTATAAGATGTGATGAATTTTTATCAGGCAATGAGTTATACATAGGTGTTTTCTGTAGTTTTTAGGTAAAATGCTGAGGTTGTAATCAGATGCTGTGCTTAATAGGGGTGGGTTGTCTAATATAAAAATTAATTAGAGTACAATTTAAAATCATGTCCATGAATTACGTGGGAGGCTATTGAGGTAGAGTTGTAATTAATTCTGTCTCAGTTACAATTCTGCTTAAGATAATTTTAGTTGAGGTTTTGAATATATTAGAATAGGTTAGTTGAATAAAGTACTGTCGGGTCTATTGGGGGAGGGTTGAATACACATCCCTGACATACCAAAATTCATTAATCTGATGACTTTTTCAAAAAATGAAAGAAAAATACATGGGTAAGAATTAAACATCTTACTTGTCAGAGATTAAGGAAACAATCACTACTTACATATCTGAAATACGTGTGTTCTAAATCTGGAATAGGTATTTAAAATTAATGGAAAATTAGACATTATATAAAAAAAATGTGTGAATTCTGCTGGGGTTCTATTCATACATAATATGTGATTTCGAGTGTGTGTGTTGCGCACGCACACACACACACACATACACACACACATAACCACCACGTAACTCCTACGAGTTACAAACAATTGTAGTTTTCCCCTAATTTAGACCTACCAATAAGACTTTTACATAACAAAACAGATCCTTAGCAGAACAATAAAATTGTAAGATTAGCTGTACCTACTATACCTACCTGTATGATTGTCGTGATAACACTTCTAACTTCTTATAAATATGGATGAAAACTATAAAGTTGTTCAAAAATATTCGTATGATTTTCACAATACCTGAGTCAAGGTGAAATTCATAAAATTGATTCACTTGAATAAACAATCATGTAACTTATCCAAAATTTATTACCTCGGAAAATAATACAGCAAATGTTTTTCTTGAAAATCTAGTAAAAAGTTTCACTAATTAGTCATCTGTCAGTATATAGTTATATGTATATACATATGGTGAAAGGTTGGAAATGGGTTGCCTATAAAATAAATTGTCTATGTTCGTTATGTGAAATTAATGTAACCATTCCTTATAAAATTTTTTAATTAATGACCCTTTTTGTAATATAATTTAAAAGTTTGTCATTAAATAATTACCTATGTATTAAGTATAATTTCTTAGCAGCTTGCGAAATCCACTCATTATGAACCAATGAACATTATCAGCGGGTTTTCATAAACAATTTTAGTTCAACATAACGTACATAGGTATGCTAAAAAGATCAAAGAATTAGAATAGGTACTTACTTGTAGATGATGAAAGCACAATGGAAAAATATTCAGAACCTCATGGAAATCCTATTCAAAATAGGTACCAACTTACGATGATCTTATGTGTAAGCCAAATAGTAATGGTATTTTTCCAAGTTTGATATCTGAAAGGAACTCCTCTATATACACCAGTTTATAAAGAGAACGCCATAACTCAGAATTTTGAAAATTAAAAACTAAAGAAGCTCTTTAAAAATATAGGTACTTATATTTAGAAGGGGTATAATATTCATGAATTTATTGATTAGTCAGCTTAATGGTGTTAATATTTCAGGATTGTATATTTTTTTTCAACCATGGCAAAAATTAATGAAGAAAACTCAACCTATTTTGTCGAGTGTTAAACGTCGTATAGACTGTTCGTTTTTTAAAGAATGATAAAAAGAGATATCAGAGAAGCTAAAACATGGTTCTTTTACAGCTATCTGTTAATAATGGCTTGAATCCACTGTAATTGCTTTTAAGTGTAAACAAGAAGCATCTCTTATTAAGGTCGCTACACATTATTTTCCATGTTTTAAGGTTTTGTGGGAAAGGGAATACAAAGCTCTATTATTGGTTCTTTTTGCCAAGCTTGGAAAAGTTCGAGGTTAGAATTTAATGACAACATTTTTCTTGGAAGAAAAATGTGTAGCCTACAATGGAATGTGAAAGCCAACAAGTGGTGTGAAAACGAGATGTAAGCTTTTCGGCCGAAAGCTACGTCTACTTTTAATAATATTATCTTCTTTGAATTTACATGTAGGAAAATATGAATCATTTTCGACTTATTTTCTTTTTAATTTATCCGTGTAGGGAAGAAAAGAAAAAACTGTAAAAAAGAAAAAAAACGGAAGTTTGTTCATTGAAATTTAAATACCGGTAACGAAATAATATAAAATAATAGCGAAATAATACATTATTTTTGTGTTACGAATAGACTAGCAAAATTATGTTTTTTCATTGGGAGGCTTTGTGGTCGATTTCACAAACAATCCAAATGAGTGAATGACATTCAACGCATAATATATGATGGAATGCCACAACTGATTGAAGAGTGTCCAGAACATGTTTACCATATATCAAGAGTTGCAACAGTATAAAATCCTTAAACTAATGACATTAAGGGAATGGCTAGGAGGTGTATTCATGCCAGATGATTTATTGCCTCACTTTGAAGGTATAAATGAGGTTGATAAGGAGAATGTACATACGTCTTCTACATAATGGGATAGATTTTTGATGTGTATTCCGGAGTGTGTATCTGCATGCATATTACTTGGTGGACATGCACTTTGTTTTTTGATTCATATCTTGGAGTGTATATCTGCTTACTTATTAGTTGGTTGATATATATTATATTTCTTGAGGCATATACTTAAGCAAATGTCCACAAGTGTTTTTTAAGGCATATTATGGGGCATATGAAATATTTCACCCGTCCTTTTTTCCAAATTTAATATATTAAAATACAAAAAAATTATGGAAAAATAGAAACAACTAAGGCGATAATTGATCCAGAGATTCAAAAGTTATATAAAAATAACTGCAAAGACTAGCCCAAATGGCCTCGTGAGAAATCAAATATTTCTGATGTTTTGAGGATAAAAAACACAAAAATCCTTCTTTCAATCATGTCTTTTTCACTTAACTTGCCTCCTAATCAAATAACAATAATGACTATTGTGGCCTTAGTATTACTTTACCAAGGTGCATTGGTCCTTGGGGGCCAAAAAATTCAAAAAATACTATTTTAAACTATGTTTTCTGTCTTAACTTGCCACCTAATTGAGGTACTGTAACAAACTATGACAGTGGATTCAGCTGATCAAGGCACGTTGTCTGAACTTACATTCGACTGCCTTGGGTTATTTTTGGTGGGAGGCCTATAAAGGAGAAAAGAAAATAATGGGGAAGGAAATGACCAAATGTGAAAAATCTGATATAGAGCAAGTTTCAATACACTGGAAATGTGTGTTTTCCAAAAGTCAGCCCCATGTATCCATAATTATATCTTAACTACCACTGACTTAACTTTACTCACCCTCTTGCTAATATCTGAACAAATCTCATTAAACATTAAGCTAGTTTTTGATAAGTCTGGAACCAAGTATCTACTAAATTTGAGCCCAACCCTGTGAAAATTATACATTTACCTTCCCTAATGGAACATTAAAATTTTTTCTCCAGACCTCTTTGTTCCATCCCGTTTTTGCAGACGATTCAGTTTGTCTACAAAAACGTGTCGAACAAATTATAGACAACTATTATTCCTAATTCTCGGAATAATAGCTGTCTATATCTCTCCTAGCTTCTCACGATCAGACACCACCAGATATGCTGACTGTAATGTGTCATCATATTTACACGTTTTTGTAGACGAACTGAATCGTCTGCAAAAACGGGACGGAACACTCTTTCACTCCGGCACATATGCTCTAAATACATAGTTTACTTTGATGTGTTTTTCCACATCTGTTTTACACGATGAATATACGCTACATTTTTTCAATTATATAACGAGGCGTACTTCTGACTCTATTTTACTTGGTGGATATACACTCCATTTTTCAAAGAGTATTATAAGGCATATTCAATATTTCATCCCACTTGAACCCTGTGGAATACCTTTTGTGAGAGATATTCACACATAGAAGCTAATATACAGCTTATGTATACACAGGTATGAACATACAAAATATGTACGTGCATGTTTTGGTTTAATGTCATGGAGCAAAAATATGCTACCCTTTGGTGGTGACTATCATTAAGGGTGCGAATCCCTGTACCTGATACGAGTATTGTCCCCACAGTTACTCCCTCCAATTTTTGCCCCTCAAAAATGATAAGTCATGTTCCTGGGGGGATTTGTTGAGTCTACTGCTGCTTCATCTGATGTTGTTCTCATTTTGCCGAGGCTGTACCTATCACTGCCTCAACACACTTGTAAGATAGTTTGCAAGTGTAAAATTGGGCCTCGTAATTGTTTTGGCCCTGTTGGCCTCCATGTCTGGATGGTCTGTTTTGAGGTTTTAGAAAGGAGTAGGGTTGGTACATTATTGGATCAGAGCGGGGTCCTTCTTCACATTTCCAAACATAGGGAAGTTCAAATTCCCTGTTAGATTGTAAGTGAAGTTGGAAGCAGGAGGAGGTTTTGTTTTAAGAAACTCATCTGTGAAGAGGAGTTTTGCTCTCTCTTGTACCACCTGTGTTGAACCAAAAGTCCTAAATTGTTTCCATAGACTTTTCAATTTTGTAAACAAAAGCATCAAGAAACATTGATCCTGATTTCTCCATAAATTATAATTTGGATTGATTTTTCAAATTTATGTACAATTTTAAAGTCATGTACCACATATTTTCTATGTTTACCCTAGATGTAGGTCTTCCAAAATGAAATTGGTCATCATTTAAAAACACTCACTCACGAAGTCTGAGTGTCCAACATAGAACTAAATCAATCTACTCCCACACTATCACACCTCAAGAACAATCACTCTTTGAAGCTACTTCCAAAATTTGTATTTCTTATACTGTAGAACATATATTTTAATATTGTTTGTGGGGGCTAAGCAGGATCTAACACCAACCTCTGGTAGATATAATGTCGGTACAAACAGCCAGAATTTCAGTTACTGGTTATTTACAAGTATAACAATCTGCGTTAAAACATTGTTAACAAATAACTTGAATAGTGAGAAACCACGTACGTTATTTGCACAGAGCTACACCTGCCACAAATAAATTCTCGAATCATGAGAGTGCTGGCAGTATGTTTACAGAAAAAATATTCGATGCAGCGAAAATTATATCTATATGCTTAAGATGAATTAAACTGATTTATACCAAAGTTTTTTGACACGAAATATAATATATAAGTGTATGAACACCTATAATCATAGAATGAAATAGCATACATGCGCACACGAATGATTTGAAATATTGTGAAGATTTAAATTTTGTATATACTGTAACGCATATTTTCGTCTATTTTTAAATATGACGAACATATTCGTCTACATGTTTTTGAATACCAAAAATGTAGGTATTCATCAATAATGAAAATGTCCTATAGCTCTTTGTAAACAACCACTAAATTACCTGTATTTGATTTTATAAATATAGATATAATGTCTATATATTCATGATCTAATTGTGACTGCCCCTCGAGTATATTGCGAGTCAGCACAACCCTATAATAGCAATACCCTACCTCACTTAGTCGATCCAACACGTACACTTACATACCCCGAACAAGTATATAAACTCTCAATTCGAAGGAATAATACACAGTTCCTACTCAGTACCTAGAGCCTCTCTTACAGAGCTACTAGTTAATAGACAGTCTTGGCTAAAGGTTTGTAATCCCATATGTTAAATCTATTATATAATAATTGACGTATTATTTGATGTACTATTGTCATAAAAATTATTATTTTATTAAACGTGTTAGCTTAACCATGTGTTTTAAATATTATCGATTCTCTCAAATACGTTAAGGTCCACGATAGTTGTGGATGATAAATTGAATATTTAAATTATTATGGAGGTATTCATGCTTGTCCAGTGTTAAATATCTCGTGTATGGTGTAACACTGAAAGTGGTTCTGATAATTCAATTACCTTTAAATTTACTAGCAATTAACTCATTACGATTGTCAATTTATTTGTTGACCTTGGTTGCAATTAAGCGATAAGTTTCATTTTTACACGGAACTTTGAATAAATCTTGGTATACTTGGTACTCTTGGTTTGACGTTGACGTGCGAATAAGAACTTCATTAGGATCAAATTGTAGTTTGATGTTGTTATCAGTACAGATTTGTTTTATGCTAATGATGTTTTGCTCTACTTGCGGTATGACATAAACAGTTTTCAAAAAGAATTTAAAATTCCTATTTGACAGGTAGTGGTAGATGGACATAATGATTTGCCCTTCACCAATCGCGTAGAGAAAATGATCTTTTCCCACTTCACCTAGTTTTAGTGGATCATCAAAAGCTCTATAATTAATAACAGATTTGATGCTTGGTACCACATTGTTGGTAGCTCTACTATCTAGCATGAAGTATTTCTCATCGGTCACTCTTATATCTTGGTCACATAATGTAATTAAATCTTGGTCAACTTGGTCAACTTGGTTTAACATATTAATTGACAACTTACTTGACAAACTATTTTGTGATGGGGATGGCAACGTACAATTCTTAGAAATGTGGCCCAAATTCTTACATCTATAGCAATACTTCTGTCCACCGTGAGGACAACTTTGTGCAAAATGTCCATTTAGACCACAACTTGTGCAATGTTGTTTCTGTGCCTGGTTCTGAGCAGCCAGAGCTGATACATAAGTTGGTGCAAGTTGTCTTGGTGCTTGGTTTCTTGGTGTACTTGGTGCAGGTGTCACCATATTTGAGGTTACTGGAACCCACATTCTTGTAACTTGGTTGGGATTTCTTGGTTGAGGTACTTGGTTTTGCGTTGACGCTTGTGTAGGTTGTCTTGGTGTTTCCTGTTGGCCTTGGTTCACATTTGTATTTGTAACTTGTTACTTGGATGCGTGGTTGTACTTGGTTTACTTGGTTGTTGAGGCGTCATCGACTTTTTCCTCTCAACTTAGTTGAGAAGAGCAACTCGTAACATCTCCTAATTAATGTCATCACCCAATCGCATATACCATGTATCGATCGTAGTTTCAAACACTGAATTCAACTTTTGAATAAGTTTCAACAGCCAAAACGCTGAAGACAACTCTTGGCCTAGTTCACTCATTTGTTGCCAATATTGATCAAATCACAAGTAGAAGAGGACTAAATCTTAGTTTTCTTAGTATTGGAGGTTATAAAGTTTATTCATAATCTTGATTAAATCATAAATTGATTTACCTCCGTATTTCTTGGACAAGTCTTGGTATATGTAAAACGCAGTTTTGTGATGCATTGTTACAGTCTTGATTGGATTTGTCAGCAAACTCTAAAGAAGATTCTGTACCTGAGCATCAATCGCTCGACTAATATTCTCATCGATTCCCAACTGGATCCCCCTTTTAGATGTGATCCATTCCGTTACACCACCAGCAGCAAAATCATTACGAATGATCTTATCTCAGTTCTTGAAATTTAATTTTCCTTTCAGTTTCTCATTCGTATCATATGTGCAAATGGGAGCTATAGGTACCACCTGGTATTGGCCGATCACCAGATAGCACTGGTACGGAAAAGTATTTACTTGGTTACTTGGTGAACTTGGTTTACTAGGTAGACTTGGTGTTCTTGGTATGCCCGGTGGTGATACAAATTGGTTTTCACGTGCTAAACCCGCATTTGACACAGGAATCAAACTTGCAAGAGACGAATGTTGGTTGATTTACAACAGGTAACATGAGATAATTTCTCATATCAGCTGGAGGCTTGGTTATATTCGCGTAACTTGGTTGAGCACTTGGATAACTTGGTTGAACATTTGGATACCTTGGTTGATAAAATGGTGTTGTCGTAGCTGTAGAAGTTAATTGATAATACGGATACGTAACTTGACTTGGTTTGAGGGGAATATAGTCATACGACGTCGCATAAACATGTTGATTTGTGACTACATTACTTGATTGCGGCACAATACTTGGTTGAGATGAACCTCTTTCCAAAGTCATCTGCTTGTCACTTGGTATTCTTGGTTGTCTTGTACTCGTATTTGTTGATGTTTTATCACTTAGCGTCAACAAACTCATCTTATTTGGATTTACTTGGTTTTGTTGATCTTGGTTTGTACTCTTCTTAGGTGTCTGATCTTTGATATGTACAACTACCGAGTTCAGATCACCTAGCGGAATTTCGTCCATCACAATATTTTTGGCGATATTATGTTGCGTAAAAATTTTCTCACTGTCTTGGTTTAATGATACTACTAAATTTTGTACCTCTTCTTCTTGGTTCTTCTCTTGGTTTATTTCTTGGTTCTCACTACTTGGTTTCGATGTTGTAGAACTATTAACAAGATCGGATAATTCCTTCTCTAAAGAGGGATCGTTAATAACTATTTCTTCGATGGAATCAGCAGTTTTCTTCTCAATGACAGGATTGAATTTCACCTTTCGTACATTCAGAGGAATAGCCGTTTTCTTGGTCGATCTTGGTGATGGTGATTTTAATGGCGTCTTTCTTGTAACTGGAGCCATCGCGAACTACACATTTCCAAATCACCACACTTCACTCATATTAATTTTATTTTTACATATTTATTTATTTCTCATATTATTACCTGATTATTTAAGACATAATTTATAATTTATGCACAAACTTGGTGTTTTTCTTGGTGTATTACTTGGTATCTTGGTTTGAACACACAGTCGTGATTATGCAAATACAAATTACTTACAAAAATTGACGCCAATGCTGTTAATTCGAAGTTACTCATACACTTGGTTTAGAGACACAAACAAATTCAATTTAAATCAACTTTTAACCAATAATTAAAATAAGTACTTTTATAATGTATATTCGTATAACTTCTTTCACAAGTGGTTAAAGAGTAGAGTAAAGATGACAACAATAAATTGGAACATTGTCAGACAATATCACAGTCAAAAAAATAGTGAATAGCAAACTTGGTTTGTAGAAAATATCTCGACTGCGAATCTTTAGATGGCGCTGTGAACAGTGATATCTAACACCCCCTTTCAGGGGAGTATATTTTACCGCATATCTTGTAGCTTGGTGTCTTCAGGCTTGGATCTTGGTTTGTTGTATTTCATACTCATCGATGACTTCTGTCATGTACAATGTATGTCTTACTGAAATAAAAAGTTAGTATCTTGGTTTTCTGTTTTCTCCAACAAACAACACATTAATATTATACGACTCCAATATTTAATAAAGATTGTAAATGTAAAAACCATATTAATGTGTGGTTGACTTGGTAATTAGAAAAACTAGAAAAATACAAAAATTATAAACGAAACAAAAATTGAGCAATATAAAACATTAACAATTTAATGCTCTAGTCAACCACATTAAAAATTAAAGGAACAACAATTGACTTATAGTATAGGTAGCTAGGTAACAAAAATTTAATGACCTGAAAAAGACAATTATTATTATCGTCAGTCATAAATTTTACATAATAGAATCACATTTCAATCACATATAGTTTTCTTTGAAGATTCTTGGTGATTCTTGGTTTTTATCTTGGTTATATGTTGAATGGTTCATGAACTCGTATCTTGGTTTTGACAATTAATCTGGAGGCAGAAAATACGTATTAGTAATAAATAATTTTCATTACCTATTTTTAAATAATCAAAACAACAATTTTTTTGATGATAAACTAATTGAAAATAATTGAAATTAAAAATTAAAAAAAAAACAACAGATATTCCTAAGTTTCTAAGTCAATCCTAAATTCCTACAACCTAAATTGAGACATACACAGAGTCATGACAATAAAGTTATTTTTTTATTCAAGACTTGAAACTGTGAAACTAGTAATGGAATGGAAGAAAGTGTTCAATAAACAAAAAATTTAATCAAAACGTATCAAAAAATAACATTATTTGATATACCTAGTCAGTATAAAAATCGGTGATGCCATCTTAATGAGCCCACAAATCAGAAAAAGAACGAGTGAATATCAAAATAAAATTACTTTTTTATTCTCTTATTCAAATATTCTCTTTGATTTTAAATTAAGTTTAGGTATCGATGAAAGATAGTGAAATGGTACAGAAATTCTACAACAAATTAACAAAAGGAAAGAAAGAAAAAAAGAAGCAAGTCAATTTAACTCTGACTTGTGACTACTTACACTCATAGTTCAATCCAATTGCCTCCAATGGCTGAATGCTGATGGAATGAGAATTGTAAATTCAGAGTCAAAAGTAAAATTTTAATTTTAATTTGGCTGAAACTTTCAATTTTTAATTCAAAAATAAAATTCCAACTTCAAATTAAACTGATGAGTGATAACACAAATCCAGCAATTATGCTACAAGTTTGCAGAAGCAAAAGAAAATAAGTTGATGAAATTTAATGCTTTCTAGAATTGCAGCTCTGTTGGTTTTTTTATCATCATCTTCATCATCATCATTGTTTTGGTTTTTATATCACAAAACTACGAAAGTTTCATCATTCATCATCATTCCTGAATTGATCACAAATTTATGATGTAAAATTTGTTCTCCTTCAAATCTTATTACCGTATGAATCTTATGTACGGTAGGGGTTATTACCGTACATAGTTTCCAGCACCTCAAAATTGTATGAATATGGTAATTACTGTACAGTCAACAATGCTGCGTGGAATATACCGTATAATTTATTCAATTTATAATTACGCATCTCCACTACTCACTAGTACTTAGTAGACTACGCAAGCGTGTGTTGACCTTGCATCAATTTTTGTTAGAGTTGAACTCTGTTAGATGTCAGTAGTTGGTGCTACTGCAATCAAGATCTCCCACAGTCAAGTTCTCGTCGTTTTTATCTGTGTCTCTTCTTCTTTCTGTTTTCTGGTCAGGAGGTGACGCTCATTCAACCTTGTTGTATTCAATATGGCGATAAGACTTTAATTATGCCTGTTTGTTCCTTTAATAAATTAAGTTGAATTACACAGTGTTTCTCAAGTTATTTATGAATATATTCAAGTTATTCAAGTAAATACATATTTAAACCAAACTCAGTTGTTCGTAATTGGTGTAGGTTCTAAATATAAAGTGATAGCAGAGTTGAAGTGTGTTCGCGTGTTCACGCCTTTGTTATCGTCAAGAATCACGTTCGTATTTTATGTTACGAAAAATTTCAAGTACGTAAATTAAGATCGCTTAATTTTTCAAGTTCGTGTATCAAGAAATTCTCGGGTTGTGTTTGCCGTTTTCGTCTTTTGTTTTATGGCTCCGAAAACACGTAAAAGCCGATCTCAAGCTCCTGCTCTTCCAGTCACGAAGAAGAAACAGGTATCAAAAATCAAGAAGGTGTCATTCAATCTGGTCGTGAATACAGTGACAACCGATATGCTAGACGAGATTGTGCAAATTCAAGATTTACCGCTCGTTCAAGAATTGTCAGATATGGCTGGTGAAATCAAGACTACGTCGAGTACTATGGCTGAACCGATAATTACCGTTACCTTTTTGGATTCCGGAAAAATAGTCAAGAAGGTTCAACCAAGCCAATTGTCATCACCATCCATCGAGCCGAATCAAGATAATGTAATACCATTACATATGCTAAGTCAAGAAATCTCGTCTACGTCGTTCTCAAGTCCGTCAAGCAGTTCGTCGAATCAAGTAGAAATATCAAGTTCAAGAAATTCACCGTCTGCCAGGTCTTCGACCTCAAGTCAAGTAAATATTAATAAAAATTATTCAAGTGTAATTTCAGATATTAAGTCGTCGTCGAATGTCGATAGCATGATCGTAGATTCTGCTTCGAACGCACTCGCGGCGCTTGATTTTTCGAAAATGTCGCCGAAAAGTCAGTTCGCTCCCCCTCCCGGACTAACTAACGTCGGTCAAGAGTCAAGTTTTGGTTAAGCACCAAATTTTCAAGAATCAAGAGCAGGCTTTATGCCTGCACCTCAAGTGTCAAGTTACCCTGCGGCATTTCAAGATTCAAGCTCATTTGTGCGTGATGCGAATCAAACGCTATCGGGTAACATTTATACTCCAATGAATACTTCGTTTCAGTATCAATGTTACCCGACGATGGGCCAATTTCAAATGGTTCCATTGATTCCATTGCGTACATATGGTAACAATGAGAAGCTAAAGGGTAAGCAAAATTTCAAGATGTGGGAGAGGGATATCAAGAACGACTTAGCGGCGGCAATTGCGATTGAGTGGATCGCATTTCCTCGAGCTGAACACCTCAGTCTACCTGAGAACATTCGCCGAGGAGTCGATTATCAAGTTCAAAACCTGATTCGGATAAATGTAGCTCAACCGATCAAAACACTAATTTTTCATCTCGAATCAGCCTGCGAAATTTATCAAGAACTAAAGAGGCAGTACGGTAGCAAGGCGATTCATGACATGATTGCTGTCATGAACCGTCTTGATGAACTCAAGTACGTAGACAATACCGAATTAATTTTGTTTTTGTCTAAATTCGATGCTGCTCGACGAAGTTTGGTGGAATTTGGTCAAGTCTTTCCACCCTCCTTCTGGTTAATCAAGCTAATTCAAAAATTAAACCCTTCGTTCGAGGCGGTCATCGATACATTATGTGCACGAGCAGGTGAAGACCTGTCTGAGGAAATGCTACGTACTTCCCTTTTGGATTACGTAGAAAGGAAGAAGTCGACGACTGCTAAACCGTTGGAGAGTGCTCCGAAATGTCAAGAGTACGCACGGAAGGCATCGTTGACTCCCTCTACACCTCAGTCAGGTAAATCACCTGCTCCAATATCAAGATCTTCCTCAAGTAATGTTATGTATAAGTCCATCGACGAATCAAGTAACAAATCAAGTATCAAGACAACTTCTCCAGCCCCCGCGAAACAAAATCAAGACGTCAAGAAAGAAAATCAAGAGAAGAAAGTTCGCTGTAAGGATTGTGCCTGGAATGGGCATACGGCGGATAAATGCTTCAACAGTAACAAAAAGGTTTGTTACCGGTGTCAAAAACCTGGTCATGAAGCTCGCAACTGTCCTGCGCCACAACCGGATCCGAACAGTATCTCAAGTGAGTTACATTTAATTAATTTAAATGTAATTAATAATCAAGATTCTCTAAATCAAGATTCACGTAATCAAGATACCGATGTTTTCGTGATTAATAGTGGGGCCACAAATAATGCTGTAGCTCACATTCACCAAGTTTTAAACTATCGAGCTTTCCCAAAAGATAAAACTTTGGGACAAGCTGGTAAAGATAGTGTATTAAAGGCTACGGGTGAGGGTATAATATTATTTACCTTAAATCACGAATCATCGTCAAGAATATTTACCTTTGTTTTAAAAGAAGTCTTAGTAGTTCCCGGTCTAGCAAATGGGCTTGTTAGTGTTAACTATTTTGTTAAAGACAATAGTATCAAGTTACTCTTCGAGTCTAATCAAGTTACATTTCACAGGCAAGAAGAGGTCGGGTTAAGTAAACCACTAATCAAGATAGTATCAAGTCAAGATAGATATCAATTTATTCCCTCAAGTATGAATAAAAATATCAAGAACTACAAAAAGGCTTTATCAAGAATATATGAAGGTAAATCAATTTTATTATCTGAATACACTAATGATCCGAGTTTGTCAGAAATTGCTGATCAAAGTGGTCTGGGTAATAAAAGTCAAATCAAGTCCCCCAAATCAAGTAAATCGTCTAGTAACAAAAAGTCTGATTGTAATGGGTCTAATGTTGCTACTGATGGGTCCGATGTTGATGACTCCTGGATCAATGAGTTTGATAAAATGGAGTTAAGTAAAAGTCAACAAAATAAATCAAGTAATGTCGATTCCGCAAATTCTGGTAAAATTGTGCAGGATTCGAAGGGGTATCAAGTCAAGAAAATTCAAGTAATGTTAAGAATAATTCGAATTCTTTACCAGTTTATCGTACGAAAACTGGTAAAAGGAAAAATCAAAAAGTCAAGAAAATGATAAGTGACGAACAAAGAACAAAATTGGTGAATGAAGGGAATATTTGGCATCGTAGGATGGGACATATTTCTTCTCCAAATTTATATCGTCTTCGTTCTGTTGCTATTGGTGTCCCGGACATAATTTGTCCGGACACATTTCAAGATTGTCAAGTTTGTAATCAAACAAAAATGACTCGTAAATGTTTCGATAAAGATCGTGAACGAGCTTCAAGACCAGGTGAATTAACTCACGCTGATGTGATTGGCCCAATCTCTCCCCCTACCTTTGCCAAGAAAAATATTTATTTACTAGTATTTTTAGACGATTATATTCGTTATATTAGTATTTTTGCACTCAAGAAAAAGTATGAAGTGACTAGGTTCTTCAAGATGTATGTCAAGAGAATTAAGGCTCAATTCCCTCAGGAAGGCCAATGTAAAACTTTACGTTGTGATAGTGGTTCTGAATTTGTTAATCAGGCCATGGATCAGTTAATCGAAGAATTAGGAATTGAGAGAGAAACCTCTGGTCCTTATACTAGTGAACATAATGGTACTGCTGAGAGGGCTAATCGAACTATTGAGGTCAAGATTCGTTCATTAATTCAAGAGAGTGGATTTCCTACTTCATTTTGGGGCTTAGCTGCTGATGCTACCGAATATTTATATAATAGGTCACCACACAGAGCACTAAATTTCAAGACACCCTATGAAATGTTTTACGGTAATAAGCCTGATTTATCAAGTATTCACGTTTTTGGCTGTCTGGCTTATGTACTTCAAGAAAATCAACCTACTGGTCGAAAATTTGATGTAGTTAGTACTAAACAATACTTAATAGGCTATACTAAAACAGGTTATATTTTATATAATCCTGCTACTAAAAAGACTAACGTTTTGTGTAATGTCAAATTCGACGAAAGTAAAACATTTAGGGATGCAATTAATGAATGTCAAGAAACTATTCAAGAATTTAGTAATCAAGAATTAGATTTTCCTGATGAAAATCTAACTCAAGTTGAAAATCAAGATAACTCTCTATCTACTAACGTTGCTTGTAATGATAGTTTGGTAGAGAATCAAGTTGATTCAAGTCCAAGTCCCAATCAAGATATTGCTCCTCCTGTTGTTCAAGTTCAAGTTGGTGAAGATAATTCCCAAGATGAGATAATCGAAATTGATTATAATTGGGACCTTTCTCAAGAAAGCCAAGTGATGGATGGCTCTGTGCAAATTCTTTGTATCTCTGATGCGAATAATAAAAGAGATGAAACAGATGTTTCTTCTCCTAATGCACCACAATCGTATAAAGAGGCATTAAAATCACCTGACTGGCCTAAATGGAAGGAAGCAATAACTCAAGAGATCAAGTCCCTAAATTGTTACAAGGTTTGGCGTATTGTCCCAAAATCAAATACTAAGGGTCATCAACTACTTCTGTGGAAGTGGATTTTTACCATTAAACCTGATGGAGCTTTTAAAGCTCGCCTTGTAATAGTTGGTGCTGTTGATCAAGAAAAATACTCAACTCAAGATACCTACTCGCCTACTGCAACTGCAACCACAATTCGTTGGTTCTTTTCATTAACTTGCAAACTTAACTTAAGAATTACACAGCTAGATATCAAGACTGCCTTTCTCAATAGTGAGATTGATCGAGATAAATATACCTCAATACCTCAGGGTATTGATCTCGACAACAAACTTTATGCACTCAAGTTAAATAAAGCTGTGTATGGGTTAGCTACTGCACCTAGGTCATGGTATGTAAAATTTTCAAGAATTCTCAAGAGTAAGGGTTTTGAACCATTATTATGTCAAGGCTGCATCTTCATGAAATCAAGTGGTAATAATTTTGTCATAATGTTAGCATACGTTGATGACATTTTAATTATAGGCTCTAGCAATCAAGTTGTTCAAGATGCTATCAAGAGTATCCAAGAAAATTTTGAAGTCAAGAACTTAGGTTCCCAAGTTGTTATGTTGGTTTTCAAATTGAAATTGATAATAACACTGGTAATCTTTGTCTACATCAAGAGGATTACATCAAAACCCTAATTCACGAATTCAAGTTAGAAAATTGTGGTGAACGTTTAGTTCCAATGAACTCTTTCGCCAATTTTCCAAAAATTCAAGAAATACCCCTACCTCCTCATAATTCGTATAGGATGGCTATTGGGTCACTCTTATATTTAGCTAACACTACTCGCCCAGATATTTCTTTTGCGGTAAGTTTCTTAGCTAGATTTCAAGAAAAACCTACGGAGTTACATCGTACTTTAGTAAGTCATGTAGTTCGTTATCTAAAACACACTCCGACTTTAGGTTTAACCTACTCAAGTCCTGATGAAGATATTTTTGCGTTTGTTGATGCTGACTTCGCAGCAGATAAATCAAGAAAATCCACTACTGGCTATTGTATTAAACAGTTTGGTAATACAATTGCTTGGGGCAGCAGAAAACAAGACGTAATTGCTGAGTCAACTACTGAGGCCGAGTTTGTAGCCGTTGCTGTTGCTTCAAGTCATATGCTCTATTGTAGTAGGTTAACTGAAGAAACTTTTCCTCAGTTTAAAACTCAAGTTACCGTGTATGAAGATAATCAGTCCACTTGTAACTTATTATCTATCTTCTATAATCATGGTAAACTTAAACATATCGAACGTCGATATCTCAAGGTAAAAGAGTATGTTCGTGATAACTTACTCAAAATTGTTCATGTATCAACAAATAATCAAGTTGCTGATATTTTAACAAAACCTCTTACGGCTCAGCAACATGAGTTCTTACGTGAAAAACTTTTAAGCAATTAAGATGGTAAGTCAAGAGAGTCACTCAAGTATATCCGAAAACTTTAATTTATCAAGTTACCATCTCTATTGTTCAAGTCAAGTCAAGTCAAGCTAATAAAATTTTCGTTATTCATAAATGAAAATTCGTTAAACTTCTGTTATTCATAAATAGAAGAAATTTCTCAAAATTTGTAAGTTGTATAAATTTTTAGAAAAATATTAACGGTCAAGTAAATCAAGTTTCAAGTTCAAGAATCAAGAAAATAATTACTCAAGTTCGGATAATTCCAAATTGGGTAAGAGTTTCGTATTTTCCTAGTTTGCTGAATATAATTCATCGATCGATATCCAGACTCAAAATTATGCTATAATATTGACTCTAACCTCAAGAAATAATGACAAGTTTACTTCAAGTAAATTAATTTTTCTCAAGAGTCGACATTTCTTTAAATCAAGTCTTTCTTTTATTATCAAGACCAAGTTGATGTCAAGCAGTCTGATGAACTCATCTATTGAATGTGATGAAATACTAATATATCTGTTTATTGTTCCAGATGTATTCCATCAAGATGAATTCAACTTCTCGATCAAGAATAATATTAATAATTGTATTTTCTTTTTCAGATACTTTTATAATTTTATATTCGTTTTGTTCCTGGTTAATCATGTGTTCTTTTATTTTCAGGAAGACTTATTATTTTTAAGTATCATTTTTATTTGAAAATACTAATATTATTTTGTTTGCAGGTGACTCGTTACCTAATATTAATTTTATGATTCTCATTTTGTTTGTTAATTTTGACGTTTTTCCTTTTTCTCTGGTCAATTAATTTTGTAATTTTATTTGCTCAATTTTGTTTAGTATTATGACCAAAATTTAAGAATTTAAGTTTGTTTTGTTTTTGGAGCGTCATACTCGTTTTGTTTTGTTAAGATTAAGTAAACTCAAGTTCCTGTGATTCTCAAGCTGCTGTGATTCTTCAAGTCTGTGATAACTCAAGAACATCAATTTTCAAGAAATTCCAATAAAAACGGCTCGACACTCGCCAGGAAGGGGGTGTTAGATGTCAGTAGTTGGTACTACTGCAATCAAGATCTCCCACAGTCAAGTTCTCGTCGTTTTTATCTGTGTCTCTTCTTCTTTCTGTTTTCTGGTCAAGAGGTGACGCTCATTCAACCTTGTTGTATTCAATATGGCAATAAGACTTTAATTATGCCTGTTTGTTCCTTTAATAAATTAAGTTGAATTACACAGTGTTTCTCAAGTTATTTATGAATATATTCAAGTTATTCAAGTAAATACATATTTAAACCGAACTCGGTTGTTCGTAATTGGTGTCGGTTCTAAATATAAAGAACTCAAGTATGTATTACTAGAAAAGTAAACTGAGAGAACCTAGTACTGATAGAAGAGAACTAGACATAAATAGAACAAGAACAGAACTCATCTAAATATCAACATCAAACTATCGATATAATTTTGATAGTAAATCGATCTTCCAGAATGTTCCGCGATCAACCATTGAAGATGAGTTCTGCCATCTTAGTTCTTTGTACTATTCACTTGTTGAATTATCATGACACAATAATCACTTTATTTGTCACATGTGTTCATTATTCTAATATAGTAGCACAGAGCAATGGTTAATTAGGGTAATTAATAGTTAATTGTGTTTAAGAAGTGATCAATGATAAGCAAAAGTAGTCTATGTCACTTATTTAGTCGTGTAAAGTCAGTTTATGAATAAGTTATTAAAAGTTGTTTCGTTTGTGTTTCTAGCGACATCAAACACGCTGGCATCCTCTTATAAGCTAATCACACCACACTTTATCTGCAGGTTACTAGTAAGTAATTAATTTTATTAATTATAGTTATTTAATAGTGTGGATTATAAGATCAGTGAACAGGATGCGTAAATTAGTTATTTTGTGCACATATGAAATTAGATACGTAATAGTTAGATAAATGTGCACACGTGTTTGAGACAAAGAGATCGTCATTATTAGACATTAATCAGACATTAATAATATGTGACATTTATAGATTTCAGCAATAGACGTAAAATAGAAGATTCTGTTGTGTTATAAGTGGTCATAATTTTGAATTGACATTAAAATGACTGATTCCAGACATGTAAGTAAAATTCATGATTTAAACGTGTACCATGTAAAAGTTCATAAGAGACAAAATTTAATTAATACTAAATCGCTGAAAATAGTTGCTATTTGAGATTCCAAGACATTTATAAAATCCTACTATAAGGACGTTAGTAGGTTACAACAAAAGTTTGTAAGAAATTTAAAGTTGAAAATTATGCACATAGGTGATATAAGATGTAACAAATCCTGGCCAGGTTAAAAGCATCCAAGTCCTTTCAAGACAAATTAATTTGAGTAAAATAAATGATAAGACATTTAAGAAAGGCATGTGAACCTATTTGTGCAATTCTAATTTTGAACTAAATTAATACGACCCACTAGCTAGTCACTAATAAATATGTTAAATATATGAATTCCTTGACAGCCATATAAAGATAGACACCAATGTATGTTTCTTTGTTATGTTTGAACAGCTAATTGTAAAGGACACAAAAGAGACCCAAACATACGTGACAATGGCACTTGATAGTAAAGAAGCAGTACAAATAGATACAGACTCTGACAAGTCACTTAGTGAAGGTGTATCTGGTTTTTTAGATCAAGCAACGAAGGATTTAGTAGCGAGAACCAGAGCCATAAAAACAATAAAGATTTGATCGACAAATATTTTAAATTGGATCTGGCGTCGTGAATACGGTTGGTACATGGGCTCGAACTGAGACTGATTAGAAAGTTAAATCTGTTAATAGAGGATTAGATAAGGAACAATGGAATAGAGGACGACAAATGACATATGAAAAGTTGAAAAATTTGCCGAAATTTGACAATGATTCAATTGACAAACCTGGTCCAGAATGGGAAACTGGGGAAGAATCAATTTGTCTACTTCAGCAGGAGTCAGCAGTGTACAAGAAGGAATCTGCGATATTTACTCAGCAGAATGGAGCTACAAATAAAACTGGACAATCATCAGCCATGGATTATCAGACATGTAGACTGGGACAGAAATATTTCGATTGGACAGACAACAGAAACGAATGTAGCCACAAATAAGACATTTAACCAGTCACTGAAAAGGTCATTGAACGGCAAAGAAAAGTCTACTCAACTAGAGTCGATTGAAGACATGCAACAGCAAAGTACGACATTTAATCGACTGACAGTACTGATATTTTTGAAGACCTCTTGAACGAATATTTAGATATTGATGAAGAATTAACGAATAGATCAAGTGAAAAGAATGTTAGAGGTAAAAATTTGACACTTATAGAATTAATTTATTTGTTTTTGATCAGAAAATAATAATCAAAATTTAAACATTAGACATTTAAAAGATACTGATTTAGAGAAAAATAATTTGCCAAAAGGAGAGAAGGAATTTAGAAGTAAAATTAAAGTAACTCCTAAGAAATTAACTTTGAACATTGATTTTTGAATTTGGTTAGAGTAATTAAATATGTTTGTCAGTAGATATAGTTTTTCGAAAGCATTTGATTTGATAAATCCTGTAATTATAGATTCCAATGATACTAGAAATAGATGTGATGCTAAGGCAGTTTTTCTTGAATGGTAGATGACAAACATGCAAAATTAATTTTTGGTGAACCATGCCTGACAAAATGTATGAAACAAATTATTGATTATAGAGAACCCCAGACAATTATGAGTAATTTAGTAATGACAGATATTTATACGACAAAATATTACCTGGAAAGTATGAAATTGAATGATTGGTTAGAGAAATTTGAGGACACAGATAGAAAAATAAGAGTGACAAATAAAGCATGAATGAAAGTTGTAAATTACTGGCAATGAAGTTATATATGTTAGTAGCCTTTCCAAATCTTTTGGCAAGAATTCGAGAGGACATGACTCATGAGCAAATTAAAGCGATAATTATGGAAGAGGATGTTTTATTAAAAGAGTGTAGAGGAATTGTTAAATCAAAAAGTGCTAAATACGTCACAAATAGAAATTATAAGAAATTTAAGACATCTTATAATTTTACAGGAAAAACGTCATATAGATGCTTTAATTACAGCGGATTTGGTCATGTTGCAAAACATTGTAAGAAACTGAGAGGCATTAACCCACTTCCCAGAGAGCAAAGACAACAGACACAAAAAGGTAGCATATACTGGAATTTTTATTCTAAATTAAAAGTTAAGCCTAAACTTAAACTAATTTATTTTGTCATAGCCACTGATGACAAAATTAATTCCACACAAAAAGTTACAGAAAATGAGTAATCGAATGTAGACATTAATAAAAGACCAGCAAAGGAACGAAAGTACGACAGAAAACATAAGTCAAAGAAGTCAAGTTGCTTATATCACAAAAAAGGAGCAAGATTGACACGGTGGAAAAGAAATAGGACCCCAAGTACAAGTGATTTGTGTCAAAGCTCGTCGACTTCGTTGTCAAGCTCAAGTGGTTTATCAAGTAGTGAAAACAGATCACATAGTTCCTGGAAATTGAGACAGTCGATTAAAAGTAAAGGTACAAATAAATCTAGTCATTTATCCAATTTTAAAAGATATAAATTTGTGAAACTATATTCAGTTACTAGACATCGTAATGTAAAATTTATAGCTGATACTGGCGCTACAGATCACTTCATAAATCGCTTAAGTGATCTGGTTGATATTAAAATCTTAGATAAAGCCAAATTTATTTCTTGTGCTAATAAAGATAAATGAACAGACATACAAATAACTCATAAAGGAAATTTAATAGTCAAAACTTTAGAAAAACAAAATGTAATTATAAAGAAAATAAGATATTCCGATAAATTGGGTGAAAATTTACTTTTGATACAAAGAATTACTAAATTAGGTTACTATGAAATATTCAGAAATAAAATTGCTGAAATTCGAAATTAAACTAATAATAAAGTTGTACTACAAGGAAACAAAATTGGTAAATATTGGTGGTTTAATTTTCAATTGGCAAATAATAAAAGTATTTATTTAACGGAAAAAGATATAGATTCATCAGATATTTCAGATAATAATGAATCAAGTAAAATTAATATTAAAAAATTAATTGATCATAGTTATTCTAAAATTTGTGATGTTTGGTTAGAAAGTGTGGATGAAAATAATATTAAGTTTTTAGTAATTGAGGCATGAGAAAGCTTTAAAATTTTAATAAAACGAACTTACATGTGACAAAAACTAATGAAAACGAGCATACTGATAATTAATAATTATAGAACATTATGTTTGATAAAAAAAAAGAAAAAAAGAAAGACTGGAAAAATGAACAGAGGCACTATCTGTGCAATTTTACTTTAAACACTCTGTTATTTGGTATAAAAGAGGAACTTTAACACTTTCCCTTGTTTAAATGTAAAATAGACTTAACATTAAAAATACAAAAAAAATATAATAAAAACTTGAATAAAAACGTATTTCATAGAAGACCCATTTTGCTGCACAAAATTCAAAAACGGGGGCAGCTACTTGTTTGGTCATTGCGTCGGCAACTTGGTGTTCTGACAATACTTGTTCAACTGCTAACCTTCCAGCAGTGACGTGTTCTCGGGCAAAAAAATGCTTTCGCTGACTGTGTTTGGTTCTGCGATGATTTTCGGGATTCTCAGCTAATCGAACCGCTGCTGCATTGTCAATTCGTAAAACTGGAATTTTTTTTAGTTCACTCATTTGGCTCAAAAGACGACTAAGCCAAATGATTTCTTTCGAGGCTTCACTAGCAGCAACTATTTCTGCTTCTGTGGTGGAGTCAGTAACTGAACCTTGATGTTGACTAAGCCAAGAGACAGCTTCTCCTGCGTAGGTTACCAATACATCAGTCGTAGATCTGCTAGTCTGAGCACAACCTCCAAAATCGGCATCGGAGTAAGCACCCAAAAACACCTTTTTCAGCATCGTGACGATATAGTAGACCAAAATCTAAGGTGCCTGCTATATACCAGAAAACTCTCTTAAGTCTGGCAATGTCTTCAGCTGTAGGATTTTCAAGTGACCTTGACAGAAAACCGACTGAATATGCTAAGTCAGGCCTAGAGCCTCACATCAGGTACATCAACAAGCCCACTGCTTGACAGTAAGGAAACAGATGCATTTTCTCTGCTGCTTTCCCTGGAACTGAACTCTCTGGTTTCTGGAGCATCGGTGAAGTAACTGGTTTACAATTCTCGAAGTTGAAGCGCTGAAGTATTTTCTGAGAGTACGATTTCTGGCACACTTTAATGTTACCACTGGACTGCCACATACAAGGTTAGGATAGTCTTGACGCCATCTTCTTCTCGGATAAACATAAATGGTTCGTCATCACTAACTTTAAACTTGAGTGTTTCAAGGAACTTCCCAATTTGCTTATTCCAGCATCGAGGTGACTGTTTTAACCCGTAAATACTTTTGATGAGTCTCCAGACTTTACCTGAACCATCATCGTAACCTTCAGGTTGCTTCATAAAGATGACTTCATCAAGTATGCCATATAAAAACGCTGTATACCCATCAAACTGGACTAGATGCATATTCTTAGTTGCAGCTACACTAAGCATAAGACGAATTGTTTGCAACTTAGCAACAGGACTAAACGTTTGGCTGTAATCAATTCCTTTTCACTGATCATAGCCTTTAGCTACTACTCGAGCCTTGTATTTCAAAATTGAGCCATTGGGGTTTAATTTTAGTCAATAAACCCACTTACATAGTATAGCCTTAGCACCTTTCGGCAACTCAACCAACTCGTATGTATTATTTTCTTCTAAGGAAGCCATTTCACTAGCCATAGCTTTCTTCCAAGCCTTACGTTCTGAGTTTTCTATAGCTTCTGTATAACTCTGTGGCTCTTCTTCAGTGGTCATTATGCACACAAAGTCATCATAATACTTGGATGCACAAATCAAATCTCTACCACGTAAACTTTGTGTATTTTCTGCTGGTTCTGGTCTTTTGGATTCAGTTTCAGGAGTAGACTCATACCAACTATCACCTTCTTCACACGAAGAACTTTGTGCGGAAACTGGAACTGGTACGAATTCTGGTTCATTGGTGTTTTCTTCTTCTGTAGATGATGAGCTTTCAGAGAACCTTCACTTTATTATCGCAGCCATGCAGTAATTTGTTAAAACAGACATCTCGGGACAGCACAACCAATCTTCTATCTGGAACATAGATACGATAGCGCTCCTCACCATCATAGCCGACCACGTAACCTTTTTGAGCTTTCTTGTTCATTTTATGCCATTTCTACTTTAGAACATGGATGTAGCAGGTTGAACTGATGATGCGAAGATGACTAATTCTAGGCTTCTTATTAAACCAAAGCTCGTACGGACTGACACCATTTTCTGACAATTTTCCGATTCTATTCAAAATGTAAACTGCTGTGGTGACAAGCTCAGCCCAAATAGCTTGTAGAAACTGCGCATTTGAATTCGAGTACATAAAAGTTCTTGCCATCTCGACGATCATTCTATTTTCTCGTTCACTGCTACCATTCTGTTCTGGAGTATAAGGAGTAGTTAATCTCCGAGTGATACCGCTTTTCTGTAAAGTCTCATGAACATCTGAATTATCAAACTCGCCGCCATTATCACTCAGAAGCTCTTTGATATTGTGACCTTGTTTCTCGGCATGCATGAGCATTTGTTCTAGAACTGTTTTGACATTGGATTTTTCTTTGATGACAGAAGCATATCGATATTTCGTGTAACTATCTTTAAATACAACTAAATAACGATTTTTCTGAAATGACTTATGGAAAGAACCAGAAACATCTGTTGACATGAGCTCTCCTGGTTTCAAAACTTTTCTTCTGGTACCAAATGGCAAACAATGCACCTTACCATAGACACACGGTTCACAAATCTGGTTTTTCAGCTTGACTTTAATATCTAGCTCACGTTCAAGCTTTTCTTTAATATGGCGTTTATCTTGATGACCCCATCTCTCATGATAGAGCTGAAGTAAATCACTCGATTTGAAAACACTGACTATAGAACTGCTATTTGGACTAACAGTCTTAAACTCTGCCTTGTATAGCTCCCTCACGAACACATAACCTTATACTGACTAACACTGTATGTAACATGTTTACTACATTTATTCGTTCCACATGTGGCGACACTGATCGTCGACACAATATTCTTTCCTCCACTGCTCGACAGAGAATGTTTTCCGCTCGTCAGTCGTTGTACTAACATTGATAATAAATCTTTTTCAAAGATGGAAGTTCGTTCTTATCTTTTCCGTATCAAGTGATCAGAACTCACCTCAATAAATTGTACAGCAGAAAGATTTAATTTAATAGGTATTCAGAAAACTAAGGCACTTATGATCGATAGTGGTCTACCACTAGAATTTTGGGAATTAGCTTTTCAACAAGTCACGCATATTCATAACAGATTACCTCATAAGAAACTTAATATGAAAACTCCATACAAAATGTTAAGAAATAGAAAACCTAAAATAGATTATATACACTGTTTTGGATGTATAGCCCATCGAACTCAATAACATACTGGAACGAACACACGATGTAAAACGCAGTCCAACGTGTTAGACAGAGACAGAAATAGACTGGCGATGTTTCTCTCTTTGTTTATCAGCTTCTATGCATATGTTTGTATGATTGTATCTTGTTTTTGGTTTTTTTGACCCTTATAACCACATTTTTGTATTTTTTGGGGGGGACAGAAATTGAAGAAAACGCAAATAAATATACAATCAAACATTTATCTTTATTTCATTTTCATAAATTCGAGAGAAATGTATAATTTTGGATATGAATCCCAACTAAATTCTATAAAATCTGAGTTATCGAACGTAATTACGAGACAACTATTATTCGCAGAGAGCTGAAATTTTTATGACATATTTTAGTATGTTTGTTGAAGATTGTGTGAAAATTTCAGTTCAATTGTACGTTTCAAAGTCGAGATATTGCTGAAATTACGCAAATCTCCAACTAGATTGAATCCTTATCACATGAATTACTCCTGAACAGAATTTCAGTGATACTTCAAAAAGCAAATGGAAAATCAAGTTGAAATTTTATTGATACATATTGATGTACAATAGTTGTCAATATTCTGAGAAGATTTGGCTGAAATTTTACATTTTATTTACAAGATATCTCTAAAATTCCAGATTGAGTGATTCATGTGATAAGGATTAAATCTAGTTGGGGATTTGCGTAATTTCAGCAATATCTCAACTTTGAAACGTACAACTGAGCTGAAATTTTCACACAATCTTTAACAAACGTACTAAAATATGTCATAAAAATTTCAGCTCTCTGCGAATAACGGTTGTCTTGTAATTACATTCGATAACTCAGATTGTATGAAATTTAGTTGGGATTCATATCCAAAATTATGCATTCCTCTCGAATTTATGAAAATGAAAAAAAGATAAATGTTCGATTGTATATTTATTTGCGTTTTCTTCAATTTCTGTCCTCAAAAAAAATACAAAAATGTGGTTATAAGGGTCAAAAAAACCAAAAACAAGATACAATCATACAAACATATGCATAGAAGCTGATAAACAAAGAGAGAAACATCGCCAGTCTCATTCTCTCTCTTTCTAAGACAGTGGCTCGCAAATATAACATTGCCTTTAACTCCTGTGTTCGTTCCAGTATGTTATTGAGTTTGATGGTATAGCCATTTGAAAACTTTCTCATGCCAAAACAAAGACATCAAAATTTGGAGAAGATTGTGAAAGTTGTATTTTAGTTGGGTCAAACCCTCAGTCATGATTATTATTAAACCTTGAACGTGGTAAATTAATAAAGTCAAGTAATGTTACATTTATAGAATCTGTTACTTTTAAAGATAAATATCCCAGAAATTATTTTGAAAAAGAAAGTCTACCGAGAATTGATTTAATAAACTGGAATAATATTTGAGGACAATACACAAGTTGATTTGACTAATGGAATACTAGAAAATTTTAGTAGAGAAATAGATTCTGAAGTAATTTTAACTGCCAAGAAAAAGAAAATTAAAAGAAACCGTAAAAATAATAATTTAGCTAATAAGAATAAATATTCCACTATTTCTTCAAATGAATCATCACCTCAAAATACCAATTTGGAGGGAGAAAGTGAATTTGAAATGAGTGAAAAATTACAAATTGCCACTGAAAGAGAGAATAGCTATTTTGCGATGATGTGTGAGATAAATAATGTTCCAAAAACATATAAAGACGTACTGTCAAGTAAAGAGAAAGATAAATAGTTAGAAGCTATAAACAGTGAAATAATGTCATTAATATAATGTCATTAATAGAGAGTAAAACTTGGAAGTATATTAAAAGACCAGAAAATAAAAAGATAATGGATTCTATATGGATATTTGTCAAGAAATTAGAACCTGGAGGAATATATAGATACAAAGCAAGAGTAACTAGTTGCAAAAGGTTTTCAAGATCATCGTATTTATGATCTATCCGAACTATATGCGCCAACTATAGGTCTATCACAAATTAGAATGTTTTTAAGTATAGTTAATAAAATGGGTTGGAAGATAATTCAATTAGATGTAATCGTAGCTTTCTTAAATAGTAAGTTAGACAAGAAAATTTATTTAAAGATTCCTGAAGGAGTAGGTGTAACAGAAAAGTTTAGAAATGAATATGTATGCGAATTAAGAAAAGCACTATATAGTTTGAAAGTAAGTCCTAAAAGATGGTACATAAAATTTAAACAAACAATGAAAAACATGAACTTTACTTTATATGAAGGAGAAGCTTGTTATTTTATTGGTGTAAAGGAGGTAAAATGGTTACATTAGTTCAGTATGTAGACGACATTATGCAAAACTATATTTGGAGAGAAAAAGTGAATATTGTATTATTTTGGAATTCATTTCCACCCTCTGAGCTTCTAAATTAGATTCAGAAATGGGCTTTGGAGTGCTAATTTCACCCCCCAGGTTATTCTTCCTCATCAAAGATTTTCAGATCAACTGAAAAATCTTCCCAATCATACTCTTCATCATCCTGAGAATTCATATACACTTTTTCAAACTCTTAACTAATTCAAAATTGACCATGAAAACACCTTTATCCTTATAAGTTCAAATTCAAATTCAGCGCCTCAAATAACATGTCCAACGATATATTACACAATAAAATCTGAAAATAAAAAGTTCTCCCCATTTTGGGCCCAATGATAAAATTAACATCAAATTCGAATTCAGCGCCTCAAAAGACATGTCTAATGACATATTAGAGTATTATGGAAAGAAATTTGAAAATGAAAGGTTCTTCTAGGCCATGCACGCACACAACCACACACCTACTAACAGACACATTTTTTTGCACCTAGGGGTTTACACCATGCCAGCTGTTTTCACATTTTTATACCGTAATGAAAATAAAAATGGGTTCTACATTATATAATTCCGAAGAAATTTGCGATAATCTCCACTTTTCTGGGTAGGATTGATTGAAAAATGAAAATAAGTTATCCCACGCCGCCCATTACCAGTGTCTTGTTTCCATGACTTGCATTTTGTTGACTTCGACGGCGATCCAAAAAGTAAAATTTTCGTAATAAAATCATAAGTGAAAATCACTTATTTTGCAAGAATTTCGTTTATTTAATTCATCGTTTTTGCTGTAAAATGGAGTTTTAAATTTAAAAATAATTTAACTGTCGTTGTAAATACTATTGAGAAGGTACTTGTCAAAATTCAAGTAATGCAAGTACGTGAATATATCATGTTTCCGGTAGTATAGAATGAATTTTGTATTATGCACAAAAAGTTTCAGTTCATTGACCTCCGTTAATTTCAAACAGTTAAACATATTACACTCTGTTCTTTTAGCAGTCGTTATCGTGAAAAATAAGTCGACTTAAGACGACCGACTCAATCCACTGGTACTTCACCACCGATCTTCGAAGGAGTAAAGTCTTTGACTCGCTTTACATTCTATGAGACCATGAGCGTCACGTAAAAAGTTTTCCGATGATTATAAAAACATAAAATTAAATAGGTACGGTAAAAAAGTTTTTCTGAAATCAGAAAAGAACTAATTCAATTGAGAAAATTTTTTTCTTATATATTTAGAAACTAAGAATGTTTGAATAAAAAATAAAAAATAAAAAATTCACAGCATATTTTCAATCTTAAATTTAAAAATTCGGCTTCAAGACACAAATATAATTCACGAGTTAGTAACAAATTAACAACATTCGAAATTAAAAAAAAAAAAAAAAGTATTATATCAACGAAAAATGTTTTGATTGGCGAGAAAAAATAACAGAGCAACTTTACGTTGCACAGCTCGATCGTTAGTAAGAAGACTTTAGTTATTTCAAATATAAGTAAATTAATCTTAAATACACATCTTACAGAGTAATATGTAATTCGACTTCAAGCACTTCTCATAATCTTAGGAAGTACAAACTGAGAGATTAAAAATATGTGAAAGAAAACTACATAAAACCAATGGAGAAGCGAAATTTACATTAAATTTCTATTTTCTTTTTCGATAATTCATTATTACAACTGAGTAAAGTTCATTACAATAAAACACATAAAATCTATTTTAGTTTTTCATAGGAATAAGGCGAACATTAATTTTAATATTATAGGAAAAATACAGTAGTTGAAAAATAGGAAGAAATATGAATTTTTTCAAACACATCCATACTCATACCATACTGAATTTTTAACATTTTCAGCAGATTGTGAAGAGGAGTCTTTATTGCTTTGGTGGGAAGGAGTAGGGCTAGCTGAAAGCGTAGATTTGCCTCCAACTTTAGCAGTCAATCGATTATAAACGAGCAATGGGGGCCTATAATTAAGATAATTCAAAAATAATTTAGTAAAGATGTTTTCAATTTCTTAGTATGAGTTTTATTTAAAAACCTGCCTGGAATCTTGATATGGAGCAGGCGATCGCACATTGTCTGAAGGACTTCTGCTGTATTCATCATGTCCCTGGATGAAACAAATAGAATGAAAGAGGGATTATTGTAAACTGATTGTGGGGAAAAAAAAAGAAATTGTTTTTACATTAACTGAAATGTTGGTGGATGTATCTTCTGCATCAACAGATTCATTTCCTGATAAATAAAGTGTTTTCCTAGTTCCTGGGATACTTAAGCAGCTTAAATTATCATCCATATCACGAACTAGAACCAAAAATAAATTATTTTCATTAATTAACGAAATAAGAGTAATAATATCAACAGAAAGGAGAAATTGGTAAACCTTGCTTAGACTGTCCGTCTTCAGTGCTCGTATCAGAGTCAGTAGCACGTCTATCAACTGATTCTTCGTGAACTGATTTACGGCTCTGGAAAATTAATGAAACTACATTATTCGTGAATTTGTCCCAAACTCTTCGAAAGAATTTCTACGAACCTTATTTATAAGTTCAGATCCAGCTTTCTTCACGCGACGAACAATACTAGCTCCGAACCCTTTTCTGTAAATTTAATGAATAGAATAAAGTGAAAATATTCAAATATAAACTTGGTGCAGCCAAATACTGCGAACTAATTTTTACTTCTTGTTGGAGCAGCTCTCTGATTTTTTATAACTTTCCATAATTTTTTCTTCTAATTTTTCTTTTTGTCTCCTTATGTCATTGAGCTTGTCTCTAAAAATTTCACAAAGAAAAAACAATACAAATATAATAAGACAAGATACCATCGGTAACAATCACGCTTCATTTCAACGATTGGCAGCGTACACATAAACTTTTTCTTCAGAATGATAATATTCTTTATCTTCCAGTGCATGGGTCAACAGTTCATGGTACTGAGAAAATAATAATGAGACTTGATCCATCAATGACTTACGATCATCTTCCAAACAAGTATTGGTATGTAGTAGCATCTATAAAATCATTTCCCATAGTAAATCATTTTAAAAAAATGTGAGATAAAGGTATGATAGAAACCAACTAACATCACATCTATTATTTAATTTGGATATTTCTAATTCCAAAAGTGATATTTTTTCATTATTCGTGGCTAATTCTCCTTGAAGTTCAGCAACCAATAATTTCATTTTGCTGGCATCTGAATGCACTCGTTTGTATTCATCTTGTAAATTGCGATAATCTAATTTCAGTTTTTCGCTGGCTTGAAAGAGACTACGAAAATCATCCTAAAACAAAACTTAGTTGAATTTGAAGGTTCAAATTTCAAAAAAAAAGTCATTTTTCTCATATTTACTTTCAATTTTGAGTGTTCTGTTCTCAGGTTTACTAAAGTTTGGGAATCTTTCAATAAATTTTCTTTTTCCGCCTCTAATACATTGAGAGCCGATTTCATTTGGGTGCATTTGTCTTGCAAATTACGCTTTTCTGTACGAGTATCGCGTAAACTAACTTTCAGTAATTCACGTTCCTTACTCAATGAATCATATTCTACGTTCAACTGCTCATGCAATGTTTGCAATACTTTTTGGTCTTCAAGGAGTTGTTGACGAGCAGACTTGAGCTTACACAGATCTTTAAGTGCCTACAGAAACAAAAAAAAAAAAAAAAATTAATCAGTTTTGCAAAATGATAATAGTTAAGAGTAAATTTTTTTAATGTGGAACACATTTTCAATTTCACTAAGGTGCTAAAAACTAAAATGTGAAGGGGGCCGGCACGAATCTGGGTGCAATTATCTGGGTGTAAATCTTGGTGCGAAGGAGAGAAGAGAGAAGAAAAAAATGTACATGTGTGAATAGGTAAGTGGGTGTAAATCTCGGTGCGAAGGAGAGAAGAGAGAAGAAAGAAATGTACATGTGTGAGTAGTTAGGTGTGAGGTTGTATGCATGCGGAGCACACACGAATATAACTTCATCATTTGTGGTAGCCCATTATGGTTTTCTCGATTATCATCTCCACCTTTGCCACTGTAACCAGGGATGATAAGCTATACAATAAAGCTTAAACTTAAGGCTTTTGCTTATGACTTTGAAAATACAGCTTATAACTTACGAAATGATTAGCTTATGCTTATAGCTTAAAAAATTTTTATTTGAGAAATTTCTTAAAAACAACTTTGGTTCACCTTGAATTTTTTTGTTGTTAGCTGTTTACATTTCACAGTTTATGTTATTATAAATTTAAATTTTCAGATTTGTGAAATGGATAAACAAAATTTTCCTAAATGCAATTTTTTAAAAAGTGAAAAAATATAAAAAACATCAACTTCGTATGTCAGCCAAAAAATATACCTTCAGCTAATGGATTATGACATATTTGGCTTAAATTTATGGCTGACTCAAATTTGTGAAAAACTTCGGCTCATGGCTGACTTATCATCCCTGATCACCTCCCAGAGAGATTTATTTATTAAATAGATTTTCTACTGAAAATTAACTTATTAATGTTGGTGTCGTGGAATGACCTGGACGGTGGTGGTGAATACGTTTTTCCGTTTCATAACTCAAGGAAAATTTTGACAAAAAAAATCAAATTCATAGATATGTCAACCTCTTGTTACCCAAGTAGAGATTACAATTTTTTTTCAATAATTCATAAAATATGAAACGAACATTTGTACTTATCCAAAGACCTGACCTATTGATTTTGTTGCCGATTGGCCATACGGTACTTTCGGTATCACTAATTTAATGCTTGATTTTGAACCATTAACTAAGAAATTTGCAAAAAATATTAACTATATAATTTACGGCAACATGCCAGCAATTCTGGTGCAGTTTGACCGGAAGGTATTTCTAAAAAATTTATTTTGGTTTTGGTTTTGAAGGAGATAATTGTTTTTTAAATGCGCTCGTATAAGGTGAAGACTCCACAGATATTAAAATATAAACCACATTAAATGTTTCAGTCCACCCCGGCTGGTACTGAAGCGGTTTTTTTTTTTTTAAATTACCTCCTCTTTTTCGGCAGCCAGCTGCGAATTAGCTAACTGTAATGCCGTATGTTGCGAGGTGAGAGAGGAGATTTGTGATTGTAGTGTGATAATATTAACTTGAAGTTTGGCATTGTTAAAAGATGACCCCTGATTCAACGAATTTATAGATTGTTCCTGGGCTAGTCGCTCTCTAACTGCCTTTAGTACTTCTGGATTTGATGCAATCCTTAAATCAATTAATAAAGACATTAGTTACTTTTGTTGTTTTTTTTGAACGATTTTTAATAATTGGTAAGAAATTAAAATTTTGATGCACCTATCCAATACTTTATCAGGATCCGTGACATTGTCAATCGTTAAACCGAGTGCATCAAACGAATCTCGAAGTTGCTGAGTTTTAAGTTTTTCAGAAACTAAGTCATTTTCCAAGTTGGTGATAGTTACAGAATCTATTTTGTGTTGCTTGTGTAGTTCCTGTGCATCTTTTTCGACTTCCACTAATCTGAAAATCATAAACATAGTTTAAAACATTTTGAATACGGACATTTTCGAAATCTCAAATTGCCCATACATACTTTAAAAGTTGGTTATTCATGTCCTCCAACTGTTTCAACAATTGTTCAGTTTGTTTCTCCAAATTCTCATTATCAGCTGTGAGACGGTCTACATGGAAATTACTTTCCTGCAATAATCGCTATCGTTGGTCAACTTTTGTTAATATTATAATGATTAGTGACAAATTTGACTAAATTACCTCTACTGTGCGTTTAAGTTTAGCAATTTCTTTTTCCATACTGGAAATTTTAATCTTTAGCTCAGAAATTTCACTCGTATTCTCAACTGTTTGTTTCAGATTGTCTATTTCATTCGTCAATTCCGCAATTTTCTTTTTAAGACGAAGTTTTTCTTTATTTGAAAATTCTGCATCATCACACCTCAACTACATGATATCAATAATCAGAAAATAAGTAAAAAAATAGGGGTTTGTTATTTTCACACCCGACAAACTCGTGAATGAATCAGTGGGCTGAAAGTATGTGCAATTTCGTTCAGTTATTAGGAATATAATTGTGTAAAGGTGAAACCTTTATGATTGATAAGATTGATTTTTCATAGAAATTTTCGAAGCATATTACTACATTTAGAACAAAAAATATGAAATGAACTAGAATTAAATAATTTAATTACTACATGATGGAATCAGAGAACTACTATGTGAAAATAATTCAATACTTACCTATTGAATAATGAAAGTTTTTCTCATTTCACGTAATTACTTCTTACTTAACCTGAAAATCCACAATTATTCTGAACACACCACCAATGTTCATTAAAAGAATTGGTTAGGTTTAGTAACAGATTTGCGATTAATTTGTTCTCATACTTCAATAGAAGTTCTTCCTCAGGTACAGAAGAACATATTAATTATTTAAGATTTTGCAATGATGAAGAGAAAAAAGTTACGTTCTTTACCTTTCATAATTTAAAAAAATATTCTCATCCTCATATCTCTATTACTCTACAGAAGTGAACTTTATTATCACTAATTCAACAATTTGAATCACAAATGAACGAAATTGAACACCTAGAGTTTGTTGGGTGTGAAAATAACAAACCGCAAAAAAATATGTTTTGGAAAAAATTATTTAAAAAAAAGAAATGGTTCATTTACTGTACCAAGTTTGTATAATAATACATGGCACTGACCTCTAATTGCTGTTGAACCATAAGATAAGAATCTTGAATCCTTTTCAGTTGACCTTGAGTTTCTTTTAGAGTTGTTTCTAATTCACTTATTTGTTGACAATATTTTCTTTTTCCATCTTCCAAATTTTCAACCTATGAAAATTTAAAAGAAAACTTGCAAATAATTATCAATTTTTTACGAATATGAATAAAAAATTGTATTACCATTAATGAAAATTTTTTTTTCTCTTTTTCCAGTTCTAAAATTTTGTCGTTATCTCGGAGGAATGAAGAATCTTGCAGGGTTTCCACGGTAGATAAAAGTTTTTTATTTTCTAATTCCAACTTTAAGATACGGGTCTGAGCACTGCTGGTGAGTTGCTCTGATAAACTATTATCATTGGATCCTGAAAGAAAGTGCCAATAAAAATAAATAATAATGATCAGACGAATTCTTCCCTCAAGTCACGAGTTTAATTAAAAACTAAGAAAATCACAAAATGGTACCGAATTTATAAGAATAAAAAAAAGAGACTAATTAACGAAAAAAGAGAAACATTACCAGCACCAATATTATTTTGCATAAACGGATCATCATTGTTGATATTAGAATCACTATGCTGGCTTGACTTATTCAACAATTTTAATTGAGTATTTTCTTCTAGGAGATCTTGCAGTCTTTCTTGAGCAGCATCTCGCTCCTTAAAAATTATTCAAGTTGTACAAAAAACGATTAATGCAATATTAATGAAATACAATCAAAATGACAGAAAAAACAATAAAAACATATTAACTTTATTAAACACCTGACCAGAAAGTGAAGAAAATCAGCTTGAAATAAATAATGCCTCTCATACTAACCAGCGAAATTTCGGCAATGGTACGGCGTAATTGCACAAGATCAGATTCAAGTTGGACTGCGTAGTCTGCTCGTTTTCTAGTTTTTGCAAGTTGTTCCTCAATCATTTCCTTGGTTTCTTCTAAAACTCTATTATCTTGTCGCAATTCCTCTATCCGACTCTTGTAATAATCCATATCACCTAATTTGTCGCGATACTTAATTACTTCAGATTCCAAACGATCACATCGCTCGGCTTTATCTCGTAGAGCGTCAACTTCATCTCGATAAGCTTTTCCAACTCTGGCTTCTTGTTTCAATTCTTGAATCTAAAATTGATACATTGTAGATTAGTCATTAAAATCATGAGAAAACGAACAAGAATTAAATGAGCTATATATTTTATTAATAGTATTCATTGGGATTACATCGAAAGTTATGTTACCTCAGCTTTATACTTCGTTATAATTACATTACTCCTTTCCAATTCTTCTTTAGCTTCTACAAGGGCTTCAGATTTTTCTTCTCTACGTGACAGAAATGTAAGGGAATATTTGAGTTTACAATAATTCAAAGGAAAGTAAATTTTTTAAACACTTACAATTCTTGTCTCATTTTCCTCAACTTAGTTTTCCAATCGGCTAATTCTCCAGCAAGATGCTGACATTGACTGTCCGTTGAGTGAGAAATGTTTGACATATGAGTCGATATACTGGAACGTTTCTCTTCAAATGATGACAACCATAACTGTTTCGATTATTGATTATAAATTATATTCTTCCGAATGTTAACACATAAATATCAATGAAACATAATTACCTGGAAATAATAATCCCTCTCTTTCAAAAGCCTCTTAATATGTTTCAGCAACAAATTAGAAGTCAAGAGTTCAGCATTCTCAGAATTTTCAGGAGAAAGTACGATTTCTTGGGTTTCGGTGACCTAAAATTCGACAGTAAAATTGAATATTTTATAAACGTCAACCAACTCATAGAAAATATTGACTACAAACTTGCTGAATACAATGAACTAAAGTGTGTTGACATTCCACAGGAAGAGCTTTAATTTTTTCAATAAATGTATGCTTATTAGGACACTGCACAGCACAACCTAACAGTAGCAATAATAATAATCGCATATCTTCAAGCCCTTCTTTCGAATCGGGTTTTTGACCTAATCTTGTACAGTCGGGTAGAGCAACAATTAGTTGGCATAATTCTTCCTAAAATAAAAATTTATAAGTAAAAGCGTATTTAGCCTCGGTGAAATTTTATTAAATTTTAGTAAAAAATAACGTACTTCGTAAAGAACTTTGATATTTTTCACTATGCAACTCATATTTCGCACTCTTACACTGCTGTTTCGGGAACAGGGAACGACACCTAAGTGTACAGGTTCGGGATCACTATAAACGAATAAAGTACGTAAATTACAATATCATATTAGTTTCATGTCGAGAAAATTTAATAAAAATTCATAATTCACATAAGAAGAAAAACTTGATGAATTAGCGTTCCATCGGAAAGATCTTCATAACTTTGCAGTTTGTCGGGATTATCGAGGCATGATTTTAGCTGAAATTTGAAAATTTAAGAAAACTATGATCCTTATTCTATACTACGAGTTTAGAGTAAGTCTACGGTGTATACCCAAGTGACAAGGGGCCCCTGCATAAGTTCATCTATCTCCGAAGAAGTCGCCATTATGATTAATTACACCAGCACATGCAAAACACCATTAAATACAAATGGTACCAAAATAAATGCTGCAGTCTTCGCTTGAAATCAAAATTGCCAGCCGCAGGAAACGAGCCGATAATATTAAAGAAATACAGTGATCTGTGACAGATTAATCTACTCGGAATAAAATAATAAAGAATAATTTACTGCAAAATATCGTACGCCGCAGATTGAAATACAATACCTTAAATGCAAAAGTCTTTACTCAAATGATATTTGATATTAATATTGTTCTAACCATATAGGGCAAGCAAATAAGAATGAGAATTATTTCTGAAAAGCTGAAGTAATCAGCAAATAAATTTCTGGACATGATTATTAAACCTATTTCATCAAAAGTTAGGAAAAATAACAAAAAAACACATAATTATCTGGTTATTTTTCTGCTTTTTTAAATTTGAACGTAGTGAAGAGTATATAGCGCCCCGTGTACTATTTTAAACTGCTCAATATTCATTGCTCAGCTCAAAACACAAGCTCGCAGCTTACCTCGGTTACAAAAGGAAATTACACAAATATGCACGACGCAACGCGCAAGCTCAGTATCATTTTATTTACAAACCTACAAATTTTTATTGGGATAATATTGGAGGATTCAATAAAACAGTAATTAATCACGAGAAGAATATATTTTGTATGTTCACCATACGAGATACAGAACAGAAGTAAACTCATCTTAACATGAGTTCCTGACATACAGAATTTACATGATTAAGTGAGGTCACACAGAAATATTATAGTACGTATTATTAACTGTAGAGTGTACCAAGGTGGAGATGAGATAGGACCATCATATATAGCTGGAATTCTAACACTCCCTCCTGGTACTCATCGTAGTCGACATCTTTAATATTCTGCCGTCATTGAATTTCGTAGGCTAGTGAAGTAACTTTGTATTCACGTAGAGAAAGTTGTCACTAAGAGAAATTATTGAAGATAATTACGTACCTAGCACACAGCTGAATATTTCTTGAATTATTTTGGTTGAATAATTGTCACTAAGAGTAATTAATCGTTGTAATAATAATGAACGACATTAAGTTTATTCACAACCAACATATATATGTACATATCACAACATTATTAGGTATTATGGAACACATCGATATTTATAGTAGTTAATTATAATGTTGACTAACAGTTTTTCAGCAAAGTGGAACTAACCGTATTTCTTGAGCTTTTATTCACCACGTCTTAACGACATACGATTATTAGATGTTCGGAATGCTATTAAATAAGAACACATCGAATAATTCAATTAGTAATATTCATAATTGCGTTACGGAAGTTTTCCAATAATGGTTGAGGAAGAGCTTTCGTAAATATATCAGCTAATTGTTCCTTTGTAGGAATCCATTTTATATCAACTAATTTTTGAGAATATACTTTACAGACATACTTATATTTTAATTTCACTAAGTGTCTTAATGCTTTGGACTGACCAGATTTTACAGCTTCAACAGTAGCTTGATTATCTTCGAAAATTATAGGACTAACCTTTTGTTTTAATATTTTTGAACACAAAGTTGATAAATATATTACGTCTTTACTAGCTTGATTTAAAGAAATATATTCGGCTTCCATAGATGAGGTAGCAACGCATTTTTGTCATTTGGTACCCCGAGCTATTGAGTCACCAAATATTTGAATTAAATAGCCTGATGTGGACAAACCATCTGGATCAGTCATGCCTAAAGAAGCATCACTGTAACTAATGAAATTATTACCATTACCTTCGAAGTATATTCCAAGGTTTTTAGTTCTTTTTAAATATTTCAACACACGTTCAACTTTAATCCAATTGTAAATGTCATAATTACTACATTTACGAGTTAATATATTCACACAGAAAGAAATATCAGGTCGAGTACACATAGTTAAATAGAGAAGAGCACCAACTACTTCTTGATACAGAATATGATGTTTTAAGTTCACCGTTGTTTCAATTTTAGGTTCATACTTAGCTTTTTTATCCACTTGATTAGTGACCATAGGAGTATCGCACTCCTTACAGTCATTCATGCCATACTTAGACAATATAGACTCGATGAAACACTTTTGTGACAAACATATTTTTCTTTGATTTTTATTACGATTAATTTCAATTCCTAAGTACTTTTTATGTTCACCCATAATTTTTAGCTTAAATTCTTTATTTAAACGACGTTGAGTTTCTAAAATTTTATCTTAATTATTTCCGGTAATATGAATATCATCGACATACGCAACAATTATCACAAAGGTAGAATTTCTTTCCCAATAATAAATGTTAGCTTAACCTTCATGGACAATAAATCTCATGTCGGACATAGCCTTTTTGAAACAAACATGCCAGCGTTTGGGACTAACCCGAAGACCATACAAAGATTTATTTAATTTACATACATGTGTACGTTTGAACTCATCGAATTTATTAACACCATCAGGAATTTCCATGTAAATATCTTTCTCAAGTTCACCATTAAGGAATGCTACATCTACATCAGTTTGTATAACATCCCACTTTAATTTATTTGCGATTGCTAATATAGCTCTGACTTCAGCAATACCTAAAGTTGGAGCATATATTTCAGAATAATCATAGACATTTTTATCTTTATAGCCACGACTTACTAAGCGCGCTTTAAAAAGAATATTACCATTTCCTTCAACTTTTCTAACAAATATCCACCTAGAATCAATTGTTTTAGTATACTTAGGTCTTTTAACATAATCCCAAGTATCACTATCTTTTAAGGATTTTAATTCTTTATCTATTGCTTTTAACCACTCTGATTTATTTTTACATTTGAACACATCATTTAAAATTTCAGGTACTTCATTTAATTTACACATCATAGAAAAATACTTCTTTTCAATTACTTCAGGTTTATCTTTAGGATTAATTATTTCTAACTCATTTTCAATTTTAGACTTACTGAAAGTTGTATCACTGAATTTGACTTTCTTACTTTTGGACACATAGATAATTTCTTCATTTAAATTACGTTTATTTGAGCTATTTTTATTTTGGATTAGATTATCCAAAATATCTCCTGCAAAGTCAACTTCAGGGACTTGTTCATTTTTGTCCCAAGTATTAGTATTAAACGTAGGGAAACCATTTTTCGAAAAATAATCTAACGGAAATTTATCTTTGAACATTACAGATTCTGAAAATTCAACATCACTACATTTATGTAATTTACCTGTTGTTGGATTTAAAAGTTGCCACGATTCAGCATTACATCCGACGAGAATACACAATTCTCCACGGCCTTCTAACTTTTTAACATTTTGTTTTTCATACAATATTTTTCGGTATGCCACACAGCCAAATCAATGAATATATTTAATTATAGGAACTTTATTCCGAAGTAACTCATATGGGGTTTTAAATCCTAACTTTTTGTGAGGTAACCTATTGTGAATATGAACAACTTGATTTAACGCAAGTTCCCAAAACTCAATAGGTAGACCACTATCGATGAAAAGAGCTCGAATTTTCATAAGTAAAGTTCGATTTACTCTTTCTGCCACGGCATTAAGTTGAGGAGTATCAGGAGGACAAGTCTCGACAATGATACCCTCATTTGCAATAATTTTCTTCATAGACACACTCATATATTCTCGACCACCGTCGATACGTAAATAATTAATTTTAGCTGAGCTATCACCAAGATTTGCTCGCATTACTTTTAGATACTCTACAAAAGTTTCAGCCACACAGGTTTTATCTTTAATACTGAACATCACAGTATATCTAGAATAATCATCTGTAAAAGTTATTATGTAAGAACTTTTCTGCCAGACTCCAACTGATTTTATTGGGCCAATTAGATCGGAATGAACTCTTACTAAAGGTTTTGATGCGACATCAGGCACAGCTTTATGAGGACGTTTTGTTATTTTTGCCAAATTACATGCTTCACAATCTTTAATTTCGTCTGCAAAATTAATATTTTCGAGAAATTTAAAAGTTTTCTTTGCTTTTTCTAAATATGCGACTGACATGTGTCCAAGTCTTAAATGATAAAGAAGACCTAACTTCTTTCGAATACTTTCTTTATTGAACTCATCTATTTTCTTTAATTCTTCGATTGTAATATTAGCACCAATATCTAGAAATTCTTCTAGACCTTCATCATCAAGCTTTTGAATATTCATATACCCTAGAGTTGAAATATAATCATGATCATGGTCATTGTCCTGACTAACAGTTTCATTTTCTGACTCTGACCATACATCATGAATTTGAGCATAACCATGCTCTTTATTTATTTGTTGCTGACTAACAGCTTCTTTTTGTTTTGTCACACAGACTTTTTCATTATTTTCACTAATTTTTAAATCTATAATCCAATAATTTTAAAATTTATGACCACACAGAATAATTTCGCCAGTTTTCTTATTTATTATTTTACACTCAGTATTTGTAAATATTGCATTATAACCTAGTTTTGTTATTTTATGTAACGAAAATAGATTATCGCTTATTTCTTTAGAATAATTTACGTTTTTCAATTCAAGTGTATTACCACTAAGATTTTTCACAAAGATAGAACCTTTATGAGTTACATATAAATTTGCAACTTTATTTTTATTAGCACAAGAGATGATTTTCGGTTTCTTTAATTTTTGAACATTTTTCATAAATTTAAGATCGGACACAAAGTGATTTGTAGCTCCTGTATCACTAAGAAAACGAATTTCATTTCTCGGCTGTTCATTAATATACATACACTTAGTAAATTTTGATTTGGTTCTTAAAACCATCGCTTTACCTTTCGGATTTGGAGACTGACTCCTAGACGAACTTGAACTTTTGGACAAACTGGAACTTGACGTAGATGAGGATGACGACGAACGTCTTCTTGTAGAACGAGCACCATGTCGTTTACTTTTCTTATGGTACTTGTGTGAAAGCTTGGATTTATGATACGACTTATGTCGTTTCTCCGTTTGTTCACCTTTGTTAAGGAACTGACTTGATATTTGATTTGTTTCGGACTGACCGGAAGAATCGTTAATAGGCTCTAATCTAGTGGTGGCTTTACATTCCGCCGCTAGGTGACCACGCCTATTGCACTTATAGCATTTACGAGTAGCTTGGTCGAACTTATTCGCTTCATTACTTTCTCCTGCAAAATCAAACTTCTTATTAAAATTGCCACTAAGTCTTTTTCTTTTAAAATTCGGATTATTAAATTTAGCTGCCTTAGCCGCAGCTTTATCCAACTTATAGGTATTATTTCGTTCTTTTAATAACATTTCTTCTTCTAATGCTATGCCTTTAGCTTGTTCATAAGTAATATCACAAAGAATTTCACCATTAGGACCAACCAGTTTACGATCTTTACATTGTATTCTAATATTCTAAAATGGAATTATCATATGATTTAGGAAAGCTTCGAGCTTTCGTTCTTCGGACCAACCGTTATAATAAATTGTTAACTTACGAGATAATTCCTCAAATTCTTTCAGCCATTCTTTTAATTCTATATTTTTAGGATTAAAAGATTTCTGATAGGTTTGAGTTATGTATGTGTCGCACACACGACCTTTTGGTTCTTTCATATGTTTAATTTTAAGGAAACACACCGTAGGATCAGATTCACCAAAGATTAATTTTCTATGATTTTCATCCAGCCATTCACACAGAGTGGCTTGGGCGTCAATTTTAAGCTGAGTTTGATTTTCCTCTAAGCGAATAGGATTATTAATATCAAAAACATTTTTAAATTCAAATCGAGAAATATACATACTAAATTGATCATACCAAAGCCGGAAATCGGTCTCCTCGGTTAATTTAACTGGAGTAATACGAACCTTGGTTGAAAAATAATAATTATGATTTTCCTTACCCCATGGCTCCGAAGACGAATAATGGATACCAATATTTCATCCACGATGTTGAATCGGGAGATGCCTCTCTTTTTCTGCCGCTAGATGGTCACGTTCCTCTACATCTCTGAATGCCTGATCTCTCCTCTCAATCATTTCCCACATTCGACATTCATTATCTTCTTGTACTTGTTTTTCTTCTTCTTTTTGTAGTCTTTCCTCTTCTGCCTCCTGCTCTTTTCGTTGCTGTTGTTGCTAATGTTGTTCATCTCTACGACGTTGCTCCAACTCACGGGCTCTGTCTGCGTCCAAACGCTTTTGTACTCTTTCAGCCATTACCTGATCCTCACGTATTTGACGTTCTCTTTGCGACTTTGCAACTGAACTTTCCCAACGTTGCCTTTCTTGATTTGCGACTTCACGCTCTTCTCTCGCCTGTTTGTCCTCCCAAGTTTCTTCTTGAATCGCATCCAAGCTCGTTTGATTCATCACTGGACGATAACTTGGAGTTGGCGGAGCTACAACACACGTAGGTTGTACTTCGGTTTCATTTTGTGGTTGACTTACGGTAACTGTTCGTTGCTCCTGCTAACAAGAACTTGCACACTTACAACTAACGTTTCTTTTGGTTGCAAAGATTTCAATTGCACTACCTATGCAAACGATCTTGTAGCGGACACACCGGAGGTTTGGGTAGTTTTCGATTTTGTTGTGGACACACCGGCATTATGCTCCTGCATAATTCTTTTATTACGTTGTCGAGCAGTTTCTTGAGTAAGATCAACTTCCATGGGAGCTGAAGTTGATTTACTCACCGTAGCGGACGAACCGATATTTTGTGGTAATGTGGACTGACCGAAATTTTGCGTTGTTACCTGACTAACAGGTTCTACTTGACGACGTGCCTCAGATCTTTGATTTTCGATCAAGATATTTTGGCATATTTTCAAGTAGTCCTCAGTTACAATAGCAGCTAAATTAATGTCATATGCCATGACATTTTCAATGGCCTTTTTAAATTCAGCCATTAATTTAGCTTTTCGCGATGCACGCTCCATTTCGTAATCCGTTCTGGCATAAGTAGGCGCCATTGGATTTAAGTTCGAACTTATGGAATGCTGAGTGTTAGACAAACTGAATAATGGTTGAGTGGTCAAACTAATCGTATTTTGGTAACGCTGTTGACTAGAAATTGGTAACAAATGTAACAGCACAGTAAGCCCTGGTGGCGGGGGAACATTTTCATTCGCCATCTGATTTGGCGGTATCTGAAATTATATACGTGAACACACACAAAAATTAGGTTTTTACAGCCACGGCCAATGATCATTTATTATACTTCAATGGAATGACAAAAGTCACATAATATAGTGAGACAAACTCATCATACGACACACGTATGCAAATATATTGCCTTCTTTTAACGTGCATACCATCGAATAAATTTCATAAGGTGCCTACTCCCACAGATATGTAGGTCTAGGACGCTTTATGCCTGGCCAGGATTTTACACCATGGTATATCATTGCACTGAAGGACTTAATTAAACACAGATGAGCACTAACTCATACCCAAATACATCCTTTGGATTCAGGATTTGCTCGTAAAAACGAGAATTCATTCAAAAATGATCGAAAAGAATGAATATTTTAAAGTTACAATACACAATTTTTCACACAGAGTATACTTCTCCCTGTTAATTAAGTACTTCAGTACCTAGCCTCCATTATTACACTTTCGAAAAATTTATTCATTAGTTCCCTCCGAACTGGGATTTTCGTATTTAAAGTACACACTCAAATTACGAATTAATTACTTTTACATACCTGGTATAACGATAGATATCTTATTATTTGCAAAATTTCATCATCCATATTCATTTTATTTTATTAAAATTCAAAATCAGAATAAAAGACGTACTTTTAGAAATTTTTGTAACGAATACTCACGTTTTCAATTTTGAAATGAACGTTGATCAAAATTACTACGCAGAACTGACTGCTTGTATTAGTGGTAGTAAGTCAGTTGATTTTTCCAGCCAATCAGGGTTCAGCAGGGTTCATCGGTGAATTCATCAGAATTAACACCACCGGACACACCAACACAAACACAATAAATTACGTAATTACTACCTGTTGCGAGTGTAATTCAATAATTTGAAATTACCTCAACAAATAAGATAATTTCTGAATATTATCTTTTATTAATATTTCATTTCAATTATTACAAACACTTTAGAATTATATTTATTGCTATTTCTTAATATTAATGAAACCTAATGTCCATAACAGCTAGTATGGACCCTAACGTCTCTACTCGACTGTAGGTTTAGGAATGATCATGTCTTCAAAATGAAGATATGACATTACTTTCGTTTCCTTTGTTTCAATCAAATATGGCCGACCAAAAAGGTGGCGTGATACAGAACATCCGCCAAATATGATGACACATTATTGTCAGCATATCTGGTGGTGTCAGATCGTAAGAAGCTAGGTGAAATATAGACAGCTATTATTCCGAGAATTAGGAATAATAATTGCCTATAATTTGTTCGACACGTTTTTGTAGACGAACTGAATCGTCTGCAAAAACGGGACGGAACAAAGGTCCCTGGGCAAAAGAAAGCCCGAAGCTCCTGCTTCGTTAAATTTTGTGTTCCTGAAAGTTTATCATTGTAATCTATTATATCTTTTAATTCTAAACATATAACAATATTATCTTTTCACAAATATCTCTTAATTTTACATTGCGGAATTGATCATCACTTAAAAATAATATTTTTCATTTGTGCATAGAAATTTATTTTTGCAAATTAATTTTATGGATATAATTTGGCATAATCAAATTTATTATGCTTTTTTAATGTTAATTAATAAGATTTTGTACACGAATAGACTTAAAATTATGGACCATTAGCGATGTATTGCTCCCAATGCCAAATCATTTATTTGATTGTGTGCATTGATAGCAACACAATTTGTTTTTAAATTCACGTAGACCAATATGGCTACCACAAGTGTTAATAAACTACACCAGCCAATTAACAGTAGGTGTACAGTGTTTATTGTATCCTGGTATCCTAAATCAGGAATTTTCAGTTCTGCTGATTTCAGTCTTTCTTCAAACTTATGAATCGGAGTTATTGGTGAAATATACGGTATGTTGTCATGCCATTTATTATTATAAGCAATCGACATATTAAGGAATTTGAACGATTGATGTAGGCCAAAATCAAGTTCCATAAATTGGTATTTTGTCCAAACTAACGGTAGGTGATGTTCAATGAGGATTTCTTTTTGTGGATTATTTATACAAGGGAATCCTGCTGGGATGATTGTTTCTGCGTTGTTTTCTCCTTGTAGCTGTTGGAATTCTACTATACACGGAACTGTTAGTAGAGTTGCTCCAGGCCATGAGTCGTTGATAGTTATACTGGTGCTCGTTTTTGTTACCGTATTGACTTTTATTAATGGATTTCTAGCATTTGTAATTGCAAATTGGTTCATTTCGATTTGTTTGACTACGATCTCGTCATGATTTGTCTCGCATTTAAATGTGCATTTCTTTATTATTTCTTCATATTTCATTCCTTGAAATAATGCTCTTGCACAATTGCCTTTATTATTGGTTGTGCGGTCTTGTGGAAAAAAACATAACAAGCTATGTTTGCCACAAAGGTCGATGTCTGTTCCTGTTATAATTCTTATTGACCGGTCTAATTTGTTGTGGGATAAGATCGAAGGTTCTTGGTCCCAAGAGCAAATTTTGTTATCATGCGTTCGAAATACCAATGGAATAAATTTGTAAAGGTCGTATTTAGCGTGAAGATTTTGAAGTGGAATTTTTATTTCTATCTCTATTTCATTTCCTGTTACATAGCAATTTACTAATTTTGTTCGGTAATAGGACTGGATTGCTTTTTCATCAAGAACAACTGCGAAATTTGATTTTTCTGCTATTTTCTTGATTTTCAGTAAGTCTTCTTTTAGAGTTGTTTCGTTAACAATTGCCGCTGGTAGATGGTTGTTTTTACAGGAGAGGAACAAATGGCTAAGTTTAGCATTTTTGGTGACTAAACTAGCATGAACAGTTCTATCTGTGTCGAAGATGAGTTCTCTTCTGGCTTCAATGATTATTTCGTTATTTTGATTTTGGATCGCGTCTTTTAATGCCTGAACGTTTTCTTTTAAAATTTTGGAGTTGTCGAATTCTACTTTTTCTAAATTTTTGATATCTTTTGTTATATTTAATAATTCTGCATGGTTTTCTATCACGGATTCTCGAAGTTTTTCATATTGAGATTTTAAATTTTTCTCATTTTCTATGAAATCATTGCCTTGCGAGAGTGTCATGACATTGCAACACCATGTGTCAGTCACCAAGAATTTGTAGTCCACGTTTGACTCGTTTTGAAGGTTCTCTGTCGAATTCTTTGATTATTCCTTCGTTAATTCGCTGAATTTCCATAATTAAGTCTAGGATTTGTAGTATATTTTTCAATCTCTGTATGCACCATGTATTTTCTCTGGATGTGCAACTTTGCAGTTTATTAATTTCTTCTAGCCATTCTGGTGTTTCTATGTTCTGTCTTCTTGGAATTTTCAGACTATACAATATGGGAATTGTTTTCTCATAGGCCTTGCTGAATTTGTTTAGCTCGAAATAAGCTCCTGATGATGCACTAATTTTCGTTTTTAAGCTTGTGTTCCCCGTTTTGATTGCAAATGTGGTAATTATGATAAAAATGATAACGGCGTGATTTATCATCTTATGGTCTGAAATCATTACAAATCACATGAAATTTTGCTGTTAGACGCAGTATTACATTTGTTGCTACATTATTTAGTTGTTATCATTTGACGCGAGGGAAAAAAGGTAAAGTGCGAAAAATGTATATCGATGCACAATATTTTCTCGATTTTTATTTCTTTCTCATAAAAATATACATATATGCGGAAATTACTACATCTGTGTTAGTGTGGGACTCTGGAATTTGGTTTGCACTACTACCATCAAGGGTAGGTCTTGGGAGATGGCGGACTCCAGTATATTTCGATTGTTCAGAAAGAATTCATCTTGCTTTACAACTCGGATATATATGGAGGTATCGCAGTCTTCTCGGTGTATTCGATCTTTTGGTTCGTCTTGATTTTCTCCGTCCTCGTCCGTTTTTAGATTTATAAATTTGAGTTCCTATTATTTGTAATTTTTTTTTGTTTAAGTTTTAATATTATTTTCTTCGTTTTTGTTTTTTTTTATGAAACTTAATAAAGAACTATTCTACGAATTCAACAAAATAATGAGTTTGGGTACGGATTGCGCCAGTGAGGACGTTCTTCAAGATGTCCTGATGTATCCAACTCCGTCTGAGTTGCATGCGCTGCCTAAATTCATGGTTCCGGATAATGGAATGGTTGAGACTTCTGAGAGTTTCATGCTTACGCAAGTGTCTCTGCCTTATTTACGTTGCTGGTCTCCACGCTGTCCGTGTCTTTTCACTGGAGTGGTTGGTCTTTGGAAAATTTTCAAAGCCTTGCACTTGTTTTTATCGGCTGATTATGGTCCAACCGGAGTAGATGCGTATTGAAAAAATTTCCCTGGCGACTCTTTGAATACGTCTTTCGGGTCATGGAGGCACATGATGCCTCAGAGTCTGTGTGAGTGCTGTTTGCAATCAATGGTCCAACTTGCTTCACAGTTCAGCTTCCTCTTCCCAGAGGCAAGCCTATGGGGGTGGGAAGGTACTGTGGTTTGCTTTTCAACGATCGATGTGAATCCGTCCGACATTACCGGGTATGCCGTCAGTTTGAATCTTCTAGCTGCTGTTATAATGGCGATGCAGCCTCTTAATTTTGGCACAAAAGTTTGGTTCATGATTACTAACACAGCTTATGCCAACACAATCATGGATAGGTCTCAGTTTCAATATTTAGTCGACTATCTTGTTCGTTTTTAGCGGCGAAAGATCGTAATCAACAACACGCCTCATTTCATTGAGGTTATTTGTGTGTTGGAACCATCAGAGAAACTAACCATCTCTCACGATTGTTGTGTCCTGCAAGGAGCTGATTTGAGGAGTGAACTGAGTGCCGGACCATGTAAAATGATCGTTTCCAATCGGCGCATGTTTTTAGTACCCCGACACCAACGATTCAGACATCGTTCAGCTTCTCCAGAAGTCGAACTGGCCGATCATCCTGAGGCAACGGAGCAAGGCGAGGTCAAGCCAGAGGCTGGAGAGGCCTTCACTCAAGATGTGCAGGAGGATTGGTAGTTGGTGAGTTTAAAAAAAAAAATTATACTTTTATATGGGAGAAAATATATACGTAAATGGTCCTTACAACATATCTTATCTATAGTTATTACGAATTAAATCACAAGTGTTATAATACAATGGTTCGGGTGGTGGTTCTGATTATCTCTTTACGTATTCCTCTAAACTTAACTCACTTGGTTTCCTAATTCCTTGGGGAAAAAATTGGATAGGTAGAGACAAAGGTTGTTTTAGACTTTTTCCCTCATCACACCTATTGAACAATTTGATTTCTTCCAAACGTTGTTTTTGGGTAATCGATTAAATCTTTCGTAAGGTTATCCTTCTCTTTTCTGGGTTTTTTAATTCAAATTTCTTTCTCCATTCTGAACAATCTTTCCCTTTTAATAAAGCTTCGTCAGTAAATGTCACTTTTTTACTGTTTTTATTTTTATTACCAGCTTTCTTCAATATTCCTTTTCGTGGTCTTCCTCTCGGACATTTGACAATGATTTTAATTTCGTCCTCTGATTCATTTTCTTCAGAGCTCTTTTCCTTCTTTGGTCTACCTCTTTTTCTTTTTGGATTAGAAATAATTTCTTCAGGTTCTGAATTGTCGGGTGTAGTGTCTTCAATATTTGATGGTAATTTAGCATTACAACGGGCATTATAAGGTGTAAGTCTTCTTATATGCACAGTGTCGTCTGTACTATTTCCATCATCAGAGGTTATGTGAACAATATAGTTTAAATCTGAAACTTTCCTTACTATTCTGTATGGTCCCAAAAATTTTGGTTTACCTTTTCCATAATTTATTGGTGCTTTTAAGAGAACTAAATCATTAATTTCATAAGAGATTTCTTTTCTTCCTTTATTATAGCGTTCTGAATATTTAATTGCATTCTCTTTATCAAAACTCGGGATTGTTTTTCGAATTTTATTTGCTTCACTTATCTGTTCTTCTCTGGTTTTGCTGATAAGTGGTGATGGAATAATTAAATTTATAGGGGGTTCTCCTTTATAACCATGCATTAGATAAAATGGGTCGTGATTATTTAATCCTTCAATAGGTGTCATATTATAGGTCAAGGCTACGTTATGCACGTGGTCTGGCCATTCTTCGCTATCGGTACTCTCGTATTTTGCTAACATTTTTTTATCGTTCCGTTCATTTTCTCTACTTGTCCTTGAGTTTGCGGTGAATATGATGTAGAGTAGAATATTTTAATACCGTTATTTTTACAATAATTTTGTACGTGTTCGTTTGAAAAATGAGTTCCATTATCACACGTGATCTTCGTTGGTTTTCCATAATGATGTACGATTTCTTTCAAAAATTTAATTACTGAATGCGCGTTTGGTTGAGTTACTGCTTTAGTCCAAAAGTATTTTGTTGCTTTGTCTATTCCCACTATGACAAATTTCTTTTCGTTATTTGTGTTAAATTTTCCGATGAAATCAATTTGGATATGTGCAAGTGGTATGCATTCTTCAGGATTAATTGGTTTTAAGTATCCATATTTTTTGTTAATGTTTTTATTAATTTGGCACTGATGGCACAAACGTACATGCTTCGAGACTATTTTAGGCATTTGCGTAAAGTAGTATCGAGCACGCGTTTTGGCAAGAGTTTTACGAATTCCAAAATGTCCTCCCCCGCTTTGACTCTCATGACATATGTTCAGTACTTGAGGTATGAGGGAGTCAGGAATTACTGGTAGGGCATAGTGATATATAGAGTGATCATTATTTTTCCATAAAATTCCATTTTCATCAAGGAAAAATGGATTTAGGTTGCGTGATCTTCTGATTTTTAAATTTTTTCTTAACTCTTTTTCATTGCCACCTTCTAAAATTTTTATTATAAAACCCCAATATTTATCTTCACGTTGTAAGTCACATAAATTGTGGATTTCTTGATCTGTTATATTAATTGGGTTTTCTATTTCTGAATTTTCTGAAAGTTTGGAATATTGAGAATTTGTAGACGCATCAAAGTTTCCAGATCTTTCCCAGAAATCGGATAGGATGGAACTTCGATCGTCTTCCGAATTGTCACTTTCCACATCTGTTTCTTTTTCTTTCTTTTTCATACTACGTGTTATTGCTTTGATTTTTTTCTCGTGTTTGATAATATTTGGAGGATCAGGTGTTCCTTCTGGTATTATGAATTGACCGTTTCGGAATTCTGCATAATTGTCCACTTCTTCTTCTTCTAGATGGGATAGATAGTCAGCAATTTTATTATTTTAACCTTTAATGTGTCTGATTTTAAATGTGAATTCTCCTAATTTCGAAATTAACCTATTTAGTCTTGCGTTTGGTTTTTTCATTCGACTTTGGTATGTTAAAGGTTCATGATCCGTAAAAATATTAAATTCTTTGTAGACTAAAAATTCTCTGAAATATTCGCAATTTTCAGTGATAGCCAACATCTCTAAATCAAAAGAACATAAATGTTGTTGATTCTTAGGAATTTTCTTCGAGAAATACCCTATAGGGTGTGGTTCTTTTGTTTTTCTGTCTAATTGCATTATTACTGCTCCTATGGCTGTTTTTGATGCGTCTACTTCGACGTATGTTTCAGCATCAGGATCGTAGATTGTAAGAATTGGATCTGACGTAATCAATTCTTTTATTTTGTCGAAGGCTTTTTGTGCTTCGCCATTCCATGCTATTTTATTATTCGCTTTAACATTTTCTTTTCTTGTTAAGTCTGTTAATGGTGCTGTAATTTGCGAAAAGTTCTTTATCATTTTCCGATAATAATTCGCTAAAACAATAAATCTTCATAGTTGGCGTAATGTTTTCGGTGGTTGAGCTTCACGAATCTGTTTGATGTTTTTATTTAGCAGTTCTAATTTATTATATAAAATTTTATGTCCTAAATATTCGATACTTTTATTGAAGAAGCTACTTTTACTGGTTTTAATTAGTAAACCTGCTTCGACTAGTACTTTAAGGGCTTCTTCTAAATTTTCTAGTGTTTCTTCAAATGTTTCGCCAAAAACACAAATATCATCTAGATAGACCAAAACTTTGTCTTCTAGGATATGGTTAAATAAATCTGTCATTGTTTTTTGAAAAATGCTGGGGCTCGCGCTTAATCCCATCGGAATGGAGTTAAATACGTAGCTTACTCCTCCAACATTTATTCCTGTTATCGCTTTTGATTCTTCATCAAGGGGAATTTGATAATATCACTTATTGAGATCAATTGTCACGAAATATTTCTAATCTCGGAAAGCATCCCAAATATCGGGGAGACGAGGTACTCTACTCGTATCCTTCTTTACTATTTCATTTACACCTCTATAATCTACTAATAATCTATAAATTCCATTTGATTTTTTCTTAACAAATACTGGGCTCTCATATCTAGAGCTTGCTCTCTTAATAATACCACATTCTTCAAATTCTTTAATTTTCTTTCTAATTTCTCTTTTTTCAAAAAATCCCATATGGTAATTTCTATGTTGAATTAGCTCGTCTGTTTTCAAGTAGACATGTGTCGGTTTCAATTTCGTAGGTTTTACCTTGGCAGGTTCTTCCGTAAATATATGGATATATTTTTTTAGAATGCTTACTACTGCCTGTTTTTCTTCCTTCGTTAAATTCTTATTAATATTTACTTTTGTTCCTTCATTGTCGTGGATAACGATGTCATCAGATCGGGTTATACGGACAAGTTTCAGCATATCAACCTCCTCACCTTGGTTTCCCACAGTATCCCCCGACGTAATGCGTTGGATGCTGGGTTGGCCACGGCGGACAGAATTGATCTGACAATCCCACATAGAAGGCTGTCTAAGCCTATAGCATCCTAAAACTGTCCCTTGTGCGATCTGGGTGTCAAAGTGCGGACTGTGGAATCTTAAGGCTGGCCATCCTAAATCATCAACAATATACTCGCCTTCTAAACCATAACTTGTTAAAAACCACTCATCTGGATCTGCTTTTCCCATATCTGGATCCAGGTTTACACAATATTCATTATTTACTTCTATGCAGAAATCTTTGTCTGCTCTAATAAAACCTTCACAATTTTCTTCCTTATATTTAATTATACTAAATGTTTCACGCTTCCATTGCGGTCCTATTCTAAATAATTTCTTACTAAATAAAATATCGGCATTATGTCGATCTAAAAAGTCGTATCTGAGAAGTAAAGGTGTGGTCACCTCAGAGGTTACGTATGCTTCCGCATCAAGGAGGAGGTCACCCATTTTTATGGTGATTTCTACAACTCCTATGACAATTATTGCGCTGTCATTAGCGGCTACCATACATACTCTTGCAGGTCTGATCACATTATCCTTTACAAGGTCATGTTGTACAAGCGTCACTTCAGAGCCACTGTCAACTGTTCCCTGTGTTTCATACTCTTCACGGCTCACAATGTTGCAGGGGACAATTAATTTACGTCTCGCCCTGACTAATTTCATCGATGCACTACGGATATGAATTTTCCAATTATGCGGCGCGTGTGGATCTAACACTAGGAGAGCAGCGCAATCTGGATGATGGATGTTGCCATTACAAGCCCGAAAGTCATTGCCATTAACTGGTAGAGAGCAAATGGGCTCTACTGCAAGTTTTTTGGCTGCTGGGTGTAGTTTTGTTGTTGGATACTTGGAACTACATCTGGGGTTCGCAAGTTGTAAGAGGGTAATGCATAATTTGTTGCATTTGCCCATGGTTGTGGGTTTAGAATTGGAGCATTGTATGCCTGTGCATAACCATTTTGTTGCGGTTGACTAAAATTTGATGCAAAGTTATTACCATTAAATCGTGGTGGTCTAAAATTCCTTTGCGGGAATTGAGGTGTAGCACGATTACGTAGTCTACAATCTCTAGAAAGATGTCCCCTTCTTCCGCAATTGAAGCAGTTTACTTCCCTTGGAGGATATCTATCGTTATTTTGGGGACGATAAGATTCTATCGTTTGTTGTCTATAAGAATTTTGGTTATTCTGCGAACGATTAGGTTCTCTTTCTCTAGATTGTCTTCTTCTTGGATTATTATCATTAATTTCGTTATTATTATTATTATTTAGGTTTCTCTCTCTACCAGGTCTATTTTCTACATTTTCATTTTCTATTGTCTGATTTCTGTTTTGGTTCTGATTTCGTTTATTTGCATTCAGGGGTTTCCATCCTGCCTCTACTAATGCCACAATAATGGGATCTGTTGGAGATATAGGTGGGGTGATTGGTTTCACTGGCTCCTTTTTCTCGGGAGCTTTGCCCTTCATCATCTCTTCCATCTGTTTTGTTAATTTGGCGATAGTTTCTGTAGCTTTGTTCAACATCTCTTCCGTTTTCTGAACATCGGTTAAATCTAAAGCTTTTTCTTTAAATTCTTTCCAATCCGTATATGTTTTTGAAATTTCACTCTGTGTTTGGAGATTTTTGGATACAAAAAATTTGTAGAGTTGGAAGAATTTCAGTACATTTGTACTGAAATATGTATCGTCAAATTTTAATGATTTTATACGTTTTTTTACCGTATCTTTATCTTTTTTAATGATACATGTTAAAATTTTCTTTACTTCTGACCATGAGATTTCTGGGGTTATTTCGTTTTCAGCTGCGAATAGTTTGAGAGCTGTACTACGGAGGGCTATATTCAGATTTCTTATTATTTCATATTCGGTTGCTTCGAAAGTTTTCGCCTGAGTTTCGTATTTGAAGAGGAATTCAAGACGGGGCCATTTGAAAAATGGCTTGGAGTCCATCTTTCTGATCTTTTCCAAAAATTATTCATCGCTAGATTATGTTGCGTGTAAGTGTCATTTGCTGCTACGTATCTTGCTTGTTGTTGTTGTTGCAAAAGCAAGCGTGTGTTACTTTCAGCGATGTCTTCTGGGGTCATATTATTAATTTCTGATTTTAGAAAGGGGTTGTTTTTATTTTCAATATTTATTATATTTATGTACGTGGGTTCTTTTTGATCGAGAAATTCCACGCGTATTTCTGGGGGTAATAAATTTATAGGGTCGAAATGAATCTGGAATTTTATTTTTAGTTTTTTCTATATTCTCTGGGCTTTGTACGTGAATTTGGACTAAATGCTGAATTTCGGTTTGTGAGGACTTTCCCTGTCCTTGAGGGACTAGTGGTGACAAATCAGCACTAGACTGTGAGGGTCTGTCGACAAAAGTTTGGTTTAATATTGATTGCTCTCCGAGGAAGATTTTGTCTTCGTCGTTTGGGAGAGAGAAATCAGATGTAACCGAAATTAATTTTTTAGGTGACACGTGGTGTGAAACTTTAGACAGAAGTTTTTCAAAACTGGAACTAAGACTTTGTCTCGCTAATCTTCTTTCTGTCTCTTCTTTTTTCTTTTTCTCTATTTCCAACTTTTTTTCTTTAGTTTCTAGATCTTCTTATTCGGTATCGGAGAAGATTTCTTCTGCTTCATTGGGGTCTTTATTTTTTATACTTCTTGTTACCCTACGATAACTTTTACTTTCCTCGATTAATTTATCAAAATTACTTGTTCTTTCAAATTTCTCGGTGTTGTGGTTTGAGTATAATATATTTAACAACCAGTGTTTAGAATGTCTACCTTTGTATAATTTTTTCTGAAGTTCGATACATGTTCTACCTTCTATCCTTTTTACCTTAGCTGCTTTTAGCACACTATAGAGGAACGAAGTGGACACTCGACTTCCCCAATGATTATCAAGGAGTGGGTAATTTTCTTCTTCAGACAAATTCTCATATAAATTTTTAGGATGGTTTTCGGATTCTAAAATATTGTCTTCGGCTTTCGAATTTAAAATATCCGGGAGTGATGCACTCGTACTTTCACTTTTCTCAGACATTTGCGAGGGTTGGGAGATTTTACATTTTACAATATTATATACGATATCGATAATAGTTTCGAATTTTTCCGAATTAATGGAAGATAAATTTATAATTTGCTTACAGTTTGATGATGGATAATTTTCTATAGTATTCTCTAATTTATTGGAAGGTTCGTTCGGATTGACACTGTTGGTGAGTGACTTCTCGTTCTCTGCACTGTGGTTTTGGATACCACTTGAGCTGACTTTGTTTCTTTTTGATTTCAGGAACCGGATCTGGATTTTCGATCTATTTTTAAGTTTATTTTTAGATTTGTTTTTTGTTATTAATTTATTTTTAAGTTTTTTATTTTTATTTGTCTTGATCAAATGCCTGCAGTCCTCTGCAATAAAGATTTGATTTTGTAGACGTTTGTTTAATTATTCTTTGATTATTTGAATTATTTTAGCCACGATTTACTCAATAATTATACGAAAATAATTTGCTCCAGCAAAATTCAATCAATTATTTGCGAGCTACTCAAAAAAATACATTTCACACGACTGGAAAACGTTTATATGAAAAATTTAAATTTTATTTAAATTGAATTATTATTTTAAAAAAAATTTTACTTCCGAAGGTTTTTTGTTCGGGCGCCAATTTGTTGCGAGTGTAATTCAATACTTTTAAATTACCTCAACAAATAAGATAATTTCTGAATATTATCTTTTATCAATATTTCATTTCAATTATTACAAACATTTTAGAATTATACTTATTGCTATTTCTTAATACTAATGAAACCTAATGTCCATAACAGCTAGTATGGACCCTAACATCTCTACTTGACTGTAGGTTTAGGAATGATCATGTCTTCAAAATGAAGATATGACATTACTTTCGTTTCCTTTGTTTCAATCAAATATGGCCGACCAAAAAGGTGGTGTGATACAGAACATCCGCCAAATATGATGACACATTATTGTCAGCATATCTGGTGGTGTCTGATCGTGAGAAGCTAGGTGAAATATAGACAGCTATTATTCCGAGAATTAGGAATAATAGTTGCCTATAATTTGTTCGACACGTTTTTGTAGACAAACTGAATTGTCTGCAAAAACGGGATGGAACACTACCCTTGACACTAAGTCTGAAATCTTTCGGACTAACCGTATTTCAAGATTTCTTTATTACGGGTAATTATTCTGACCACACAGGTATAATTTTAATACAGAATAATTATTATTGGAAACACATTCCTCTAATTATAATTACGTAATTCAGTGTCTGTCACCTTTAATGCTAAGCTCCCGATAATGGCGTCTTTTATTTACGTGCAACAAATGCGTATTTAAATCACAAAGAGAAAATTTCACCATGACACACATGGAGTATTGTACCATTTTGAACATGAAAGACGACTTCTTTATACACCTCTCTTCTGCTCCTGCCATTTTTTATGTCCGTGCACTTAGCTTAATTTAATTTATTCAACCACCACGTGTTCGGCATATTTGCCTAAACTTAATACATAGTTATTTTTGACTGACAACTGACATACATTCCAGACAAACTGAAGGTCGTTTTTAGGTAATTTGTAGACACACTTTATTTTCTAAAATTGTCACTAAGACCTCAATTAATTATTTATCACTTAGAAATTCAATGATTGTTACTTACCTTTATGGTCCTTGTCTTGTATCGGGACGTAAACTTTACCAACGCCAGACTATCATTGGATTCTTATCCCCAATACTTAAAATACACTATATCATTATTTTATTGCACGAGAATCTAAATTATTATTATTAATTAACCTTTCGATGCTACCATATTCGAGGATTCAATAAAACAGTAATTAATCACGAGAAGAATATATTTTGTATGTTCACCATACGAGATACAGAACAGAAGTGAACTCATCTTAACATGAGTTCCTGACATACAGAATTTACATGATTACGTGAGGTCACACAGAAATATTATAGTACGTATTATTAACTGTAGAGTGTACCAAGGTGGAGACGAGATAGGACCATCATATATAGCTGGAATTCTAACAAAATATATTCTTCTCGTTTAATTATTGTTTTATTGAATCCTCCAATAATTCTGTATAGTTGATGTGAGGTATGCAGAACGAGGATCGAAAGAACTTGAGACTTTCTTCTTTTAAGATGTTTATTTCGCGACTAAAATATATTTCACAAATGAAAAAGTAAATGGCGAAGCAACAGCGATATACGATCGAAAGTAGAAGGGGAAAACACTTTGTGACGAGAGTGTATATATGACATATATATATAGTGTGATAGTGATGATGATGAAGAATGAGAGGAGGTGGGATTTCGTATCAACACCCCCCTGAAATTTTACCGATTGAATTCTTCATTATGTTTTCTGAAAATAAACGAATTATTATTGTTTCTGTAAAAAAAATTTTAGTACATATATATGAAAGTTTAAAAAAAATAAAAAATAAAATTCACATCGTATTATTAAGGTAACTTTTGTTTCAATAAAAAGGGATTTTGATTGCTGTGCTTCGATCTATAAAATAAATGAATAAAATAAAAATAAATATAAAATGGTAACATGCATAAAGTATTGGACATTAATATGTCGTAAAATAGTATATGGTGTATATATATATAATAAAAAAATAAAAATATAAAAATTGGTAACATGCAAAAAATAAAGTATTGTGAGTAATTAATGATTCATCGCTCATATATTTCGAGTCGAGAAAAAAGATTATTCGAGATCGCAAGAAAAAAAATTATTCACGAACATATATTACACGAATAATAAAAAAAAATAAAAGAAGAAAAAAATTCACAAAGGTATTTTCAACTGTGGGTTCGATGAATTCTAAAGAACGTTACGTATTTTATCTTAAAAATAGACATGAAAAAGATTGTAGAATAATATACGTTGCATCGTATATTATCTTTCGTACCTTGCATTGTATTTGAAGTGGCGTTTAATATGTTCTATGATAAGGCAACGTTTTCGGTTTATCTTAATTTGCGATCATGTAATAGGTTTTAATCTTTATTGTGTTTATTGTTAGACGATTTCCTTTCATAAAATTTGTGTGGGAATATTTCGTATGTTTCTCTCACACTAGTTGGAAAGTGTATAAGATTTTTATTATACGAATTGTAGGGTTTTTTCTTGCTCGATTTTCATGATTTTTTCTTTGTGACAATTTTCGAGAAACCTTGGATTTATCTGTTGCATGTATTTTCTAGTAAATTGTATTATGAAGTACTCTTTTTGACAATAATTGAAGGCCAATTTTTCAGCAAATATTTCCTTGTTATGACTTACATTTTGAGCATTTGACGACTTGCATTTGAAATGGGAAAATTCTGTACATTTATTAACTTTGAAATAAAATATTTTATTATGTGTATATATTGGTTTCATTTAGTATTTTTACAATTATGTTTTCGAATTTTGAGCGATCTAATGATTTCGTTAGTATATCTGCTAATTGATTTTCGGAGCTTACCGTTCTAAAAAATATTATTTTCTCTTCAAAAGCCTCCAAAATCGAGTAGCATTTTATCATCAGGGCCCTCGACTTCTTTTGACTACCCCCAGAACATATTTTTTGTGTGGAAATGTTGTCTTCCATAATATCTACCATTAGTTTTTCCCCAAAAATCTCAAAATTCATGTACTGCATTACTTTTATCGTATCGAGGGTATCAAAAACTGCAATTATTTCGGCCGCAGTACTCGATGAAGCGTGAATTGTTTGCTTGCAGCAATTCCACTCTATCAAGTCTCCATAGGCGAATAGCATAAATCCAGTTATTGAATTCCCATTACTAAGATTTTGTAATTCTATATTCGTGTCATCGACTTGGGGTGCATAAGAGGCATCAATGTATGCTTGTATTCCGTCCCCTTTTGATGTATATTTTAGATTATAATTTTTGGTTGTATTAACGTATCTGAATATTCTTTTTACATAATTTTTTAAGGTATCATTCGAATTATTCTGAAAGTGGGAGAAAAAATTTACTGGGAATAATATGTCTGGTCTCGTAAGTCTTGCCAAGTAAAGTAGTCCCCCTATCATTGATCTATATTCCGTATCATCCCTGCCGTTTTGTATTTTATCTATTTTTAATCCCATTTCCATGGGTGTATTGGTGTTTTTGAGTTCAGAAATTCCAAATTTTTTGATCATTTTATCTATATGTTTATATTGTGATATTGTTATAGTGTTCTTTTCTATATTTCTTACTATCTCTAGGCCCACAAAAAATTTTGGATTATTAGTAATCGTAATTGTAAAATCTTTTTGCAACTCTTCATTTATTCTAGTAATGGCTGATTGTGAATTTGATGCCACCAATATGTCGTCTACATAACTCATAAAATATGTTTTATCTTCGTTATTTTTCATTATATAAAGGCATCTATCGCTTTTAGTTTTTTCAAATCCCATTTCTTTTACTTTTATGTCCAATAAGTCATACCACGATTTGCTAGAAGTTTTTAATCCGTAAATTGATTTTTGTAGTTCGAGTACTTGATTTCGATTAATATTTATGCCTTCTGGTCTTTTAACAAAAATAGGTTTTATAATGGGTGAATTTAGATAGGCAGTCTTTACATTGTATTGTACCATAATTAATTTTTCTTTATTTACAATTGATAATAATAATCTTATTGTTCCTATGGATGCTACAGGTCTGTGGGTTTCAGCAATACCATATTCTGTTCGATCTTTAAAGCCACGTGCCACAAGTCTAGCTTTGGATTTTGGGTTCCCGAATTCATCAAACTTTATTGTAAAAATCCATCTTGTATCTATTAATTTTTGTCGATCATAATCTACTATTTTCCATACCTTCAGATCATCGAGAGAACTAAATTTGTCATTGATGGCCTTGATCCATTCTTCTCTAAAGGGGTTTGTGTCTATTTCAGGGAATGTTTTTGGAATATTATCTTCTATGTAGGCTTTGTTATATTTTACTTTTACATTCATTATTATAGTGTTTACTATTCCCAAATCATAATCATAATCAGCTGACTTTATTGTTAGAGGTTTTTTGTTGATTAACAGCAATTTTATATTTTGACTTTCATCTACTTTGACATCACATAAGATGTACAATTTTGAATTATATGGATCTCCAAGACAGTACCCTGTATTCGTATAACCCATCATTATGTTTTTTTCGGCCCTGTGCGCCAGTTTTGGGTCAATTTTATCTTTTGATTTTGATTTTGCCTTAGTAGCATTTTGCTTTCTTACTTCTGTGGGTATATGTCTATACGTAATTGCACCGAACACTTTTAAATTTTTTAGATTTGGTTTCCTTCCATAAAACAATTCGTATGGTGTTTTAAACCCTTCATTCGCTTTGGTGGGGGATCTATTAATTAGATAGGCTGCTGTAACAACAGCATAAGACCAGTACTTTATATCGAGATTAGCATCAATCAACATGGCCCTTACTCTCCTCATTAAAGTTTGATTTTGCCTTTCGGCAACACCATTTAACTCAGGAGAATATGGCACCACGTAATCCATTGTTATGCCTGTCTCATTACAGTAATTTATTATTTTTGTATCGGTGTATTCTTTTGCATTGTCGCATCTTATAGTCCCTATGGGGTATTCCGGAAATTTATTTTTCATAGACATTATAATATTTTTAAATTCGTTTGTCACTTGACTTTTATTGACTATTGGCATGACAAATGTGTATTTCGAAAAGTGGTCTATGAATGTTAAAATATATTTCTGATTTGCCACAGAGGGCGTAAATGGACCCATAATATCTGACGACGCTATCTCTAATTTTTGGGTTGGTTTAGTTCTTATCCCTGTATGACCCAGCTTTGTATTATTGGCGATACAACATATTTGACAGTTTACAAAATCTTCATCTCTAAAATTAATATTTTCGGGTATGCCAATTGCTAAATTTTTTATTTTTGTAAATATCTGGCATTAAGATGTCCAAGTCTTCTGTGTATTATTAACTTTTTGTTTATATTATTATTATTTATTTGGAGTTTATTCGTATTATTATTATTTTCGTTAGATTCTATGACTATTTCATTATCTTCACCCCCCTGAGATGATTCAGTATTATTATCCTCTTCAATAATTTCCATTTCCACTGTAAAATCATCCCACTCGTCATTTGTATCTTGGGTAACAGGGGCATATATTACATTTTTTTTAACCATATAATCCTCTTTATCTTTTTTTTTTTTTTTATAACATTGTTCTCTACATTATAGTATATGTAGAATATTCCCTCTTCTTTTTTTGCAGTTATAATGATTTCAGCTGTTTCAATAAAATATATGTTCGCAATTTCTTTTTGTTGGTCGATATTGATTATTCCAGTATTTGTTATTTTAATAGCTGAAATAATATCTAAGTTCAGATCGGGCACATAATGAACGTCGTTCAGTTCTATCAATGACTGAATTTTTTTGGAATTTTCGATTTTAATGATCATTCTCCCAGTATGTGTGGCGTATAAAAATGTATTTCTTCCCGCACACTGTAATTTAATTGGGGTTACAAATTTTTTAACATCTATTAATTTACTAAGATCAGAAGTTAAATGTACTTCTGCAGCTCCATCAAGAATTGCTCTATTATTTAATATTTCGTAATTTTCATCAATATTTTGTCTATTATTATTAGCCAATTCATTAAGTAACCACTCATTATTATTGTTAAATTTTTTTACCATGCATGACATTTTTACCTGTTGCTCCGAACTATCCTTCTTATTATTATTAGAGGGATTTGTATTTGCTTTCGGTGGATAATTTCCCTGACTATTATTCGCACTTTCATTGCTACTATTCACTTGAGAATTATTATTCATACAGTTTTGTGCTATGTGGCCGAATTGTCCACATTTATAACATTTGGGATTACTTTGATTATTATTATTTCTACCATTGCCTCTATAATTATTTCCCCTATAGTTTGGGTTTCCTCTATAATTGTTTCCCCTATAGTTATTATTACCGTTATTATTATTATTCGTATAATTATTACTTTGGTTCTGGTCTGTCCCATTACTCTTATTATTCCCATTTTGACCGTTATTATTAAAACCATTTCTATTTCCATTTCTAAAGTTATTAAAATTATTATTATTATTCCTATAATTATTTCTACCTCTATAATTATTATATCTGCTTCTATAGTTATATCTATTATTATTACCGTTACCATTATTATTTCTATAATTATTATTAGATTGATTATTGCCATTCTGTTTTTTCAAGGTTTGATCCCTGTACTTTTGGTCTGAGTCCTCTCTCAGTATTCTTTTAAAGTTGTCTAAATTTTTTTCATTAGGAGGTAGATTTTTGTACTGTATTTTTGCAATTGCTTGTTCATAACACAATGCCAATTGCAAATTTTCCAACTCTTCAGTTTCGGTAACTTCTTTTCCACTATCTCTCACATCTGTTACTAATTCATCCCATTTCTTCAAAAAACCTTTCATGTTTCCGCCTGGTTGAAACCTAAATTCTAACCATTTTGCTTTCGCCATATTGGCTGTAACCGAAGTTTTCCTCCCATAAATGTTATCCAATTTTTTTAGCTATAATATTGCTGTATTACAATCTCTTATCTGTTTTGTTATATCGTTTGATACTCTTTCTAACACAAATGCCTTGGCATTATCTTGCATTTTGCAGTAGTTCATCATATTTCTATCAGGTTGAAAATTAAGATCATCTATATTATCGATATATGATTTTAGAAATTCGTGTTCCCCAAAAATATTGTAATATCCAGCTCCCCTGATAGCTGAGATAATCATCCTACGCCAGTCCAGGTAGTATTTTCCGTTAAAAACTTTTCCAAGGGGGGCTTGTATGGGTTTAATTTCACTTGGGGATGCCATATTTTCCTCCTTTTTACGAAATCCTAATAGACTATTTTCTTTATTAATAACTGGTGTGTATTTTTTATTTTCGATTGTCTCTTTTTCAATTTTTTCACTTAAATTTTCTTCCTCACAATTTCCTTTCTTATCCAGTTTATATAATTTATTTAATTAAAGAATCTGTTCATAAATTTCTCTTTCGATTTTTCAGAACTATAAATTCTGCTCGAAAAATAATTTACTGTAGATTCTGAAATTTTAATATATTTTAAACTACTAATCTCCTCAATTCTCCCTGATATATCTATCACAAATGATTCTAATATTATTTCACCCGTAAAATATTTAACATAGGGTAAATTATAAATTTCTATTTTGAGATCTACAACTTTTTCTCCTTCGAACTTTTTTATTAAATTTTCTAACTCTTCCTTTTCTATATTGAATTCACCTATTTTACATTCAGATAAGTTTATTATTTGGGACATAGAACTTTTATTTAAATTTTATTATCATACCCTCACTTCAAATACAATCACAAAATACGAAAAATAATTAATTTCAACGGATATTACCTTTACAATGATTTTACTTTATAATTCCTGCTGCGCTGACGAACGATTTATGTTTTCTTTGCTGTACACCTCCGTACTTCCTGCCTGAATTTTGCTCTGGGTTGTCCGAAAAAATTTGGTCTTCGATGTTGGATTTACGATGAGTCCTCGACGATGGGAGCAGGTTTCCTTTGGCTGTTCTCACAATCTCTTTAGCGGTCCCTCTGGATTTAGCGTTCGATGACTTCCAGTATTGGCCGTTATTGAGTCTGGAACTTCAGCTTTTCTTCCTCAACTTGATTTTGATTTTTTCAAAATAAATTAAAATTCGAGTTAATTCTCGAAAAACACGATACTTTCTCGTGTATTATTCAAATAAAAACATAAAAGATTTTACGCACAGCAGTGAATTAAATTTCAAAAAAAATTATTTCATCGATCTGAATTTTTAAGTCTCTCCTCAAAGTTCTACCACAGCGATGGCTACCATAATGTGAGGTATGCAGAATGAGGATCGAAAGAACTTGAGACTTTCTTCTTTTAAGACGTTTATTTCGCGACTAAAATATATTTCACAAACGAAAAAGTAAATGGCGAAGCAACAGCGATATACGATCGAAAGTAGAAGGGGAAAACACTTCATGACGAGAGTGTACATATGACATATATATATAGTGTGATAGTGATGATGATGAAGAATGAGTGGAGGTGGGATTTCGTATCAACAATAGTCAAAGAGATTAAGAAATTGCAGTGTTACTTCAAAGAAAACTCTTTGAAAATGTTTTGAGGCTACACTGCAGCGTGAATTTTCAAATTTGTAATCGTTTATCTTGAACTCTTTTAAATTTGAAATGTTTTTTATTTATTTTTTTGTAACAATAACCGATTGAAAAAGCAAAGCAACGACCGTCGACCGTCGACCGTTAGAAATACAATTTGGTAAAATTAAAAATTTATGATTAAATTTGTTAGAATTTAGATTACCTCCAAAATAATTCCACATTTTTGTATAATAACGTTGTATGGATGACTAATTTTTCAAACGATTTGCAAATTCATTTGTGTTTAACTTTCAATTTAGATTTTGTTCAGATCGAATTACCGAAAGAGTTTTAGTAGTGTTGTAGTGATCGTATACCTAATTCTATTTATCAATATGAATATAGATTGATCTAGAAATTATCGTAAGTTCATTGGTTTTACTTTTCTCCCTTTCACTGAAATGCTTGTTTAAGTTTTTGTCTTCATTCCGCCACTAAATGTAGTTAGCTGTTTCCCTTCAATGTTGAAGTCTTATATATTGTTGTTCATCTTTCTTAGTTCGTTGAAAATATGATGGAGATTAGTATCGAATCGATTCCCGGAAGAGTTAAGCGGTTAACGGCTTTGTTGAACAAGTCATTTATCGAAAAGCGGACTGATACTAGCTCTTGCCTAATTTCTCGCGAGACTCTGCTTGATGCTTTAATTTTACTGTATGATGAATGCAATAATGAATTTCTTATGAAAGATCCTCTCATTGCTGATTTCGTGGAGAAATGTTTGGAATATTTCCTTTATTTCCGATTCGTTTTCGTGCGTACTGAATAATTTAAAAATTAATGATTATTGAATTATTCTGATGTACAGATCGAAGCACCGTTCTGCAGATACGCGATTTATACCCGAATATTAATGATTTTGAAACAATAAAAATAATTTGTAAAGGTCGCTTCACTGAAATCGTGGTGGCCAAAGAAAAAAGTAATGGAAATGTTTGTGTCTTGAAAAAGATTCGAAAATCAGATGTTTTGAATCTGCAAGAGGCATGTAATTATTTGTTGTATATGAATATCATTAAAATTTCGAATGTTAGTAATGGTGTAGTATATTTTCCAGGGAATTTACTTTGAAAATGAACGTAACCTGTTGTTGATGGCTTCAAATCATAACGAAGCTAAGAAATGGGTTCCTCAATTATTTTATTCTTTTCAAAATGTCAAGTACCTGTATTATGTATTGGAATTTTGCTCCGGAGGAAATCTTTGCACAATGGCTGAATATTATAAAAAAAATGTTCCCGAACCGATGATGAGGTTTGTTTATTATAGGCTGTTGTTACAAAATTTTTAGTGTAGTGAATTCTTGTATTTTTTCAATTTCTTATTTCGTTTATTTGCCGTAAACGTGTAGTCTTGAAAAAGTAAATAATGAATCTTTTTTTAGATTTTATCTTGCTGAAATGATTCAAGCTATAAACTGCGTACATCTTCTCGGATTCGTTCATCGCGATATTAAACCAGATAATATTTTAATTGATGTCTTTGGTCATTTAAGACTAATTGATTTTGGATCATCTGCGAAAATGTCAAAAAATGGTCAAGTCAATAGTAAATTAATCGTGAGCATTCCGCACTACACGGCTCCTGAAATATTTAAGGTGAACATTTTCCCCTCTTTTACCCTTTATTATTTTCTGACCTATTAAATTATTTTTTCGCGATCATGAACAGTTTCAGGATGTATCAACGATAAAAGGTTATGGATGTAGTTGTGATTGGTGGTCCCTTGGTATTGTTTTGTTCGAGTTAATTACCGGCTCTGTGCCCTTTACGAGTGATGAAATTCCTAAATTGTATTTATCGAATAATTACTCCAGAAAATTGCAATATGGGAAAAGCGTTAGCATATCTCAGGGTATTTCCAATTACTCATTTCATTTTATCATTCATTTATGGGACTGCGTCGTAAAGTTAATATTCTTAATGCTTTAAATTTTTTTTTTCAGAATTAAAAAATATAATTTCCGGTCTCCTTCAACCTGCTGATAAGCGTTTGAGTTACGAGAAATTAATTAATTTGAATTACTTTAGTGATGTTTTTTGGGATAGATTACATGATCGTGATCCTCCATTTGTGCCTTCATTATCGTCTCTCGATGATACATCATACTTTTCTACATTTGAGATACAACGACCCACTCCTAAAGTGGAAGATTTTAAAGTACTTAGTGGTTCTTCTGATTCTTGTACTGTGAAGTACGAATTAATTTATGTGAGATTATTTTCATTTTTCAGCTTCAAAGAAGATTTACTGGGCGAAATTTGCCATTTTTAGGCTTTACATATTTATGGAATGAATTGATAAGTAATTCTGATAAGAACTATTTTTTCTCAAGTTTTATTCCGCCGTCTTCTGCAACTGTATGTGAGCGCCGAAAAACTGATAGTTTCAATGTGCGTTAATGAAATAGGATCGTTTTGATCCCCCTTATTATTCTTTTCGACGAAGAATAAATTTGGAATTAAAATTTTCTTTTTATTACAGCGAGAAACAGAAAATTGGCGTATTCCAGAAAATCAGCGTCATTTTACCGAAATAATTCATAATAGCGAAATAGCTTCTGAATGCAGTAACGACTCGTATCAGTCAGCCGCATCGGTACGATTAGAAAATGAAGTTACTCAGTTACATTTATTTTATAACGAAAAGGCTTTAATTATTGAAGAAAAACTAAAAAATCAATTTCACGTAGGTTGCATTTTATCGTAATGTTCCTTGTCAATCTGTACTTGATCGTTTTCTATTCAACTTTTTTGCCGAAATTGTATAATTTTCTAAAATTCAAATTTTCACAGAATTAATGTTCTGGCATTTTTTTGTTTCCGGGATGCTCTCTGATAAAATCGTGGAAAAATTTACCACAGTATTTAAATGCCTCTTTGTAATTGATATTTATCAATATTTTTGTTTTTAATTTAATTATACAGGATATGTACAACTGCTTGACAGAAGAACAGCGCAAATTCTTATTAGAAAAAGAACAGTTGGCAAAACAAATGAAAGAAAAAGACGAAGCTTGTTCTGCTGAGAAAGAAAGCTTTCTAAACAAGCAAAAAGATCTCGAAAATAGTGAGTTATATTGGAGTTGAAACTTTATTTATAATATTTCTGTCAAAGTTTAGAAAAATAAAACTTATTCGTAGTTTTAGAAGTAGAATTTTGGTGCCATATTGTAATGATTCGTTGAGCGCACCTCTCCCCCTTAACACTTATGCAATTCACAGTTGGGTTTTCAACTTTTCAGAATATTTTTTGAAGCAGCCTTACGGATTATATGTTCATAAAATTTCAAATTAAGTTTGAATGGATATTTTGATATTTAAGTGATTAATTTTTATGAACGGCTATTTTTCAAATGCTTAATTTTATGAAACAACAGATGTATCTATAATTTTGAACGTACATTTCAATTCTTTGTGTGTTTAATTGAATATAAATTATAATATGAGGAATGAGGGAGTTTAGTAATGGTATATTGTGTAACAAGTAGGCTATTTTTTTACCGAGTGAAGAATTAATAGACCAACCGAAGGTGAGTGCTACAAACTTCACACAAAATAAAATAGCCCACCAGCACTTGTTACACACCATACTTTTTGTAACTAATGCAAAAAAAAAATTGCAACAGCTTTCCCACCCCCCCAAAAAAATTTGCAAATGAAAAAATCCTATAAAATGATATCTAAAAACACACAAAAATGGCAAGTTTTCCATTACTTTGCGTTTTTTTGTTCGTTTATTTTCAAATAGCTAATGATGATTAAAAATTTATAAGGAAGTGGTTTCAAGTAAAGTTTTTTCTCTTTCCAGCAAAGCTAATCCCATCTATCTAGCTTGAATAGTGGCTGAGGAATCATTGAGTGAAAAAAGAAAGGTTTCTGGATTTCAAAAAACAGACAATTATCTATTAATTAGCTTTTTTTTCGTTCGTTTATTTTCGAATTGTTGAAGAAGGTTAAAAATTATGTAAAAAGTAAATTCAAGTAAACTTCCTTCTCTTTTCAGAAATATCATCTCCAGCTCTCTATCTTAAATAGCTACTGAGGAACCATTGAGTGAAAGACGAGACGTTTCTAGATTTTAGAAAACAGCAAATTTTCAATTAGTTTACATATTTTTTGTTTGTTTGTTGTCAAATAGTTAGAAATAATTTTAAAATTGTATGTAAATTTTACCTTCTTTTAAACATTAGAAACTCAGCTCTCTAGCTCAATTAGAAGCTGAGGAATCATTTGAGAGGTTTTTTTCAAAATTAAAATGTGTAGATCAATAAACTTAACGAACGGTTTTTCACAAATTAAAGTGAATAAAAATATCAAAATGCCTATATGTTTAATAGGTGTTGAAATATGACTGTCTGTAGTGGCATGCGTAAAATATTTTACATAGTTTTGCGCATCTTAATCCTGCGCAACAATGCGTAGAATTAACATCTACTTCACTGATCAAAAATTTGTTAATTTATAGTTACTATACATATATGTATAGTTATGGTTTTTTTGCATAAAATAATTTTATTCTACTTGTCGAGAATTGTTTTGCAGTGGCTCAGTATCGAAATAAATATCGGCGATTAATGTTATGGTGGTTTGACTATTACCTGATTTGTCGTAGGGAAGTAGTAAAATAGTTTCTCTTCGACTTTATGATTACTCTCTATATCTTGATTATCTTGAATGATTGGAATAAAACTTAAAATAATTTTTCCAACACCCTTCCCAAAAATACGTTTTTTACGTGCCTTGAAACAAAAAGTAGCCAATTTCAATACGAAGTCAAAAAATTCTCTTTTGCACATGCGCACTTGCAATTTTAATTTTTCGCACATCTCGATGAATTTCTTGCATGGGTTGATTAATTTTTCGTATGGGTTGGCTACTTTCCAAGTTTTTATTATTTCTCATTTAGAACTAAATACCGTATTTTTCAAAAACATTCTAAAAACAAGTAAACTTCAAAAAATTGAAAAAAAAATTTTTTTGGTTTAAAAAAAATAAAATTATAAATTATAATTAGGATCTGATGACAAAAAGAAATTATCGCCATTTTTTGGAGCAGTGGGGGCTGTTGCAAAAAATATTGTGTGACACATGTGCAAAATAGATGATTGATACTCGTGTGATTTGTAGCGCGAGTTGAAGGCGAGTGCTGAAAAATTCACACTAGTGTCAAAATCACTTACTTTTTTCACTTGTATCACAAATAACTATTCTAATGGAAAATCATGTTGGGTATTACTTTATCAAAAATTATATCGTTTTTCCCCGGTTTACTTTTTTACTACCAAACTTAATATTGGTTTCTAATTTTTGAAAAGAAAACTTATATCGTAACTTCTGTCTTCCTCTTCGTAAATGGTGCCCTAATCTTCATTAATTGACCAAACTTATTCATTTTGGGAAAGGCTGAGTGTTCTTATTAATCTTTATTTTTGAAAAAAATGAATCTGTTGGTATGTGAGTTAATTTAAAAACGTAGACTTGTAGTGAATCGTTATTTTCTGTTATTGAACCCACGTTTTTAGATCACCATCTTACACTCTTCAATATGTAAAAGGCTTGTATTATTGTCATCGAGAAATATTTAATAAAACAATAGCGAAAATTGAAACTAATTTTTCAGACGAACATTCAGGAATCAGATTTTCATTTCAAACGTGGATTTTGAGACACTGGAATGTTGGAGTTGCATATTTTTTAATAGGGTCTTCCTGTTCCTAGTTATGAAACATTATTTGTTGCAATTGCTAATTTTGTAATAACATTTTTTCGTATGAATTCAGTATTTCTAATTTTCTGACTCACCCTAAAGTCAAACAGCGATTGTCAGAGAGTTCTTGAATCAAACTTAACGTACTGTTGTTTTCTTTTTGTGTCTTCAGAATTGATTTTTGTCGAAGAAAAACTGAATGAAATGGCTCGTTCGAAGGACGATATGAAACAGATGTACGAAGAACAAATTATTAAATTTAAAAAATCAGAGGTACGTATTAACTGAATAAATTTATCTTGTGATCCTCAAATTGAATTTTTGCCATGGTTTTATTAATAATTCAGTTTTCCATTTTATTTATAGAAATTGAAAAAAGATACTATCAGCAAGTTAAATTGTGATTTTCAAAAGTTGAACAAAGAATTGGATGAAAAATCTGAAAAAATGAAAGATTTGGAAGGGAAACTGTTGAATCTGAGCAATCAACAAGCAGCCAAATTAGCTCTGTTAAATAAAAATAAAATAACTTTACGTAGTAAATCAGCTGAACGTGATAAATTCGAACAAGAAAACCAGACATTAAAGATTCAGTTGGACGAAGCAAATAGAAAAATATCAAAACTTACTGCAGATATCGAAAAAAAAGGAAAAATGAAATTAGATTTGGAATTTAGAATGACAGCGAATGAAGACAACGTGGAATCAAGTTCTAAATCGGCTGAAGATAGAAGTATCGTAAGTGTGAATCATCTGCATTGAACTAATTTAAAGGAGCTTTTAATTATTATGAACCGTTTTTCCACTATCGAAATATCTATAAAAAAAGACATTTGAAAGTAGGAAAAAATTTAATGTCACAATACTGAATTTTTGAGCAATACTTGAAAAACTTTACCTCCTTATTGTTTAAAACGTGTTATGCCCGATTCAGGGCTGTAGGGAGGAAATTTGAGCATTAGGGAAAAAAAATTTATGGGCCTCCTAAAAATAGAAAATTGTATCTACATACAGGTGTAGTAATAATGATTTATCTTTTGATAGGGTTTTATAATATTGAAAATGTCTGTTTCACGAGCGAAGCGATCGAAAAATTTTTTTAAAGTTTTTCAATAGATTTTTATGTGAAATCTACTTGTTTTTCTATTTTTTTTGTTAGGAATACCCTGCCTCTAACAATCACGGTCCCGGGGGAATCCCTCCTTCCCCTCTCCTCCCTTTAGGCTCTGGCTGATTATAGTTTTAAAATTCGTTCCAGTTTACTTAAAATTCGTCGAAATGTCAATTAGCCTTAATTGAAAGCTACTTAGTGCCGAAAAAAAAATTAAAACAATTAATTATGTGTCATTTGAAGAATTGAAATTTCTTATTTAAGTTCAGTTCATATTAGTCAAAAAGATGTTTAGGAATGCATGAATTAGTCCAGTCAATTGAGTATTAAAATGAGGAAATAGAAAAAAAAAAAAACTAGTCCAAACTGTAACTATAGTATATGGTTATATGAGTCCTGCAGAATAATATACTAAAAGTTTCATCCTCTAGGCTTTTTACAATTTTGGAGAGGGGATGCTTATACGCAAAAATTTTGGTTTTTCACGTTTTTATCCGTGAATCTCAGTTCAGGACAAAATTTTCTACAAAAAAGGTTCCATGTTTTTTTTCAACGCCTCTTCTCCTTTAGATCGTTCTGAAAATAACTATTCTTTGGTGAATATGTTTAATAGCATTACATGGGAAATATGATTGGTAATTATTAATTATCATACTATTTAGATAATTAGTAAACCAAATATATATTTTCTACTTATCTAGTCCCCTTCCATAACCCCTTACCATCCCTTCCATCTTCGCAGCCCACCCGTTCTCACGAAGAAACACGATAGAGTATTGTACATACTACATAATCTTGGTAAAAATGTTCTATAAGTAAATAAACATGTGTGCCATATCAGTTTTGTTTTATGAGAATGGGTGGGCTGTGAAGGTAGAGGGGATGGTAAGAGGTTATGGAAGGGTGCCGAATGGGTAGAAAATATGTATTGGGTTTACTAATTACCAAAATAGTATGATAATTTCGAGTTATATTTCCCATATAATGCGATTAAACATATGCACAGAAGAATAGTTGCTTCCAACTCTGGAAGGTTAGGGATTGTTGAACAAAAAACTGCATGGAATCTTTTTTGTAGGAAATTCTATGCTAAACTATTGTTTATTTGACTATTTTTATCACAAAATAGAAATTCGAGGATAAAAACGTGAAAAATCAAATTTTGGGGATAAATACGCCCTTCTAAATATTTCAGAGAGCCTAGAGGGTGCAACTTTTAGTATATTACTCAAGAAGGCCCACCCGACAACCCTATCTAGTTCAAGTTTGTGTGTTAATTTTTTTTTGTAAGATTTGACTAAAACACTTTCAGTTTGGAAGTGTATAATTTAAAAAAACTAATTTCGTTTATTTCTACTTTTTTCATTTTTATATGAGACTATTTTAATTTTTTTTTAATTATATCAACTATTGGTGTTATATTTTTTTAGGCGTTGAATCAACTGAACCAAAAATTGCAAGAAAAAGAAACGGAATTGAAAAAGTTGATTAAAAATTCCAGCCAAATTGAAAAAGATTGTGAATCACGATGTCAAAAAATGGAGGAGTTGACGAAAAAATTACAGGGTGGTTAGTTGCTAACATTGATATTCAAAGCTGTTTTCTGTATCTATGAAGATGAAAATTGAAAAATTTAATTGCAGATTTGATGAAATTAAAATCTGACTATAATAGTCTCTATGGATCAAATTTGAAGACTGTCACTCGTTTGCAAGAAGTAGAAAGAGAACTGACTGATTTAGAAGTAAGGTTTTTATCGCTTTTTAATATTTTGAGATTTTTATTTGTTTTTCTAATAATACAGATAATGTGATTGTTCTAGGAAAAATATAAAAAATCAAGTTTGAAAAAAGACTCAAAATTAGAAAAAAGCTGGACAGAAATGAATATAAAAGATAAGGATATTAAAGAATTACGTCAAGAATTGCGAACTGCGGAAAATAATTCACGTTTAAATCAGAATGAAATTAGGGGATTAAGAGAAAAATTGAGAAATACTGAGGATGAATTTCGAAATCAGTGTACGGAAAAAAATAACATTCTAGCAGAGAAAATGAATGAAATCAGGATAAAAGATGATGAACTTAGATATATCCAAGAAAATTTGCACAGAAGGGTAAAATTTATTTTTCATAAAATTAATCTCGATTTGTCATCAACGTTATTTAATTACCCCGATGTTTCTAGGAGAAACGTGAAAAAACTTTGGAGACGGAAGTCGGAAAACTAAAAGAACAAATATCTGCGAAAGACAAACAAATTACCGATCTAAATGAGCAACTTTGCAAAATGAGTGAAGATTTATTCGCGAATTTAGTTTCAATCGAAGAGCTCAAAACTGTCTTACATGAAAAATCATTGAAAATCACTATGTGTGAAAATGAAATCTCCAATTTAAAAAGAGATTTACTCGAAAAATCTCAACAAGTTGTCAATATTCGATCTAGTTTAAGCGATAGTGATGAAGAAAAAAAGATGCTCGAGTCCAAGATCGAATCATTGCTGAATGAAGTTAAAGAAAGTAACGCAATTAAATTGAAAGAAATAGAGGTAATTATAGATTTTTAATCTCGTAATTATGAACTGACACTATTGAAAAATCTGTATGGTATTTTTGTTTCGATTTTTAGGGTAATAAAATTAATTCGAAAGAATTAATGAAACAATTTGAGGCTGCTGTAAGAGATATGTTGAAAGAAAATTTAGGAAATAAAGAAAACACCTTTCCAGATCTCGAATCTATGATTAATACTGTCCAACGAAGTGAGTTGAGAAGTTTTTATAAATGCTAAAATTATTTAAGAATTCATAATAATGAAAAAATTAATTTAGAACTGAGTATTCTGAGTGAACGTCCTGTTTTAAAAGAAAATATCCAAAAAGACAGATTTGCTTCTACCCCTGCAGCCATCCTCGAAGCCCAAGTAAGGCCTTATATTTTTTGATATTGCCCAAGTAGTTTAAATTATGTCTAAACACCTAAAAATTTCTTTTGTAGGTCGAACGATTGGAATCACAGTTAGATAAAGCAAGAGAGAATGCTGTTCTTCAGAGAGAAGCAGCCGCTCAAGCCAAAAAAGAATTAGCAACAGTGGAAAAACAACTTTCAGATTTAAAAATTGACTTACGAATTGCTCAGAGGGAAGTAAAAACTGCCGAAGAGCAAGTAAAATTATTGCAGGTATTATATCATGTTTACTTTAAAGTTTATAATATTTTGTGGGTAATTTGAAAAATTGTATCACGTTTTTTGTTTTTTGTTTTTTTTTTTAGAGGTCAAAATACGAATACTATAAAGAACTAAAAGAGCAAAAAGAGAATTTAGAAATTCAATTAAATAACGATCAAGAGAAGCTGAAAGGGTGTGAAAAAGAATTATCAAGTTTGAAAGAAATTCTGCAGGCTAAAGATAAAGATTTAAATAAAAAAGAAATGTCAATAGAGGCATATTCAAATGAAACTCAGTCTTTGAAAAAAAAAAATGAGGAGCTCCATAAAGAGAAGTCGAAAATTGATGCTGAGCTGAATAAAAAATCGAAAATAATCGACGAACTAAGAGCAAAAGTTGATCAATTAAAAAATGAAACAACAGAGAAAGATGTAAATTTGAGCGAAGTAAGAAAAAAAGTGAGTATTTCGATTATTTTGTTCGAAGTTTCAACTAAGATTTTGAATGCAAATTTCCTGGATAATTTTACTTTATAAGAAAGTAAAGGACGATGTTTATTATTAAAATTACAGGAAAATGAATGGAAAACTAAGTATATTAAATTGGAGAAGACCGTTACATCTGTAAAGGAAACCTGTGTTCTCTTGGATAAGCAAGTGGAACATTTTGAAAATTATACCTTAACGCTGAATGAAAAAATAGAAAAACTT